>CM037781.1:773527-783743 GCA_021229015.1 Solen grandis | reverse complement strand
TATACCAAAAACTGGTCATTCGAATCATTGCCTAAAATAAAAATTAAGAAGTATGTTTATGACGTCACATGACGTCCTATGACGTAAACGACTCAAAATAAAATGTAGAAATTCTGCAGAACTGCAAACTGTGTAAGTTTCAACTTTCTATCTCATCCTGAAGCTCTTTAATCCTAAAATGAATTTCGGTCCTATGACGATCTTATTTAAAGCCACAAAAACGTCGGTCTTTCGGAATTTCGGTTAGCTGACAGATATGCACACCTTGTTTTCATGATGTACCATCTGTGAAAATTTGAAGAAAAACCCGACCAAAAATGACGGTTGTAGGCGCGAACATCATTTTTCACTTTTTTTTAGCTGTGACGTCATGTGACGTCATAGTGTGCTGAAGATGCTTTTGTTCAAAGCGCATACTTTACTCTCATAACTCTGAAATTTTCATCATTCTGAACAATTTGGCATCATGTCGAAATCATTGCCCTTAAATAAAATTAAGAAGTATGTTATGACGTCACATGACGTCATATGACGTCACGACTCAAAATAAAATGTAGAAATTCTGTAGAACTGCAAACTGTGTAAGTTTCAACTTTCTATCTTATCCTGAAGCTCTTTAATCCTAAAATGAAATTTTCGGTCCTATGTTCGAATCTTATTTCATCCACAAACTTCGGTCTTTCGGAATTTCGGTTAGCTGACAGGATATGCACACCTTTAAATTCATGATGTACCATCTGTGAAAATTTGAAGAAAATCCGCCCATAAATGACGGCTGTAGAGTGCGAACACCATTTTTCACTATTTTTAGCTCGACGATCATGTGACGTCATAGGGTGCTGAAAATCATTGAAATCAAAATTTCCTCAACGTGACTATACGCCATAAAAATTTAAATCGTCCTAGGACTATTGCAACATATAAAATAAGCGTTTAGTTAGGAAGAAGAAAGAAATAATAATAATAAACATAACAAACCCCAATAGGACTTTCTGCTTTAGGCAGAAAGTCCTAACTAGATTTCATTCGTTGATCGAATGATAGGACTTTCTGCTAAAAATTGAAAAATATTAAGATTAATTCCGTGAGAAAGAATATATATTAAATTCTCTAACCTTTACTTTTTTTTTTTTTTTTTGTATGGATTCTTTTAGCTTTTACGTCACATGACGTCATGGGGGCTGAAAATTCTTTTGTTCTGAAGCGCATACTCTACTGTCGTAACTCCCGAAATTTTCATTATTTGAACAACTGGCATCACGTCAAAATCTTGCCTTAAAATGAAAATTAAGAAGTATGCTTATGACGTCATATGAACGTCACGACTCAAAATATTTGTAGAAATTCTGCAGAACTGCAAACTGTGTAAGTTTCAAAATTTCTATCTCATCCTGAAGCTCTTTAATCCCCAAAATGAAATTTTCGGTCCTATGTTCGAATCTTATTTCAGCCACAGAACTTCGGTCTTTGGGTTTTTCGGTTAGCTGACAGGATAGCACACCTTATTTTTTAAGATTACCATCTTGAAAATTTAAAAAAAATCCGACCATAAATACGGCGAGAGCCAAAAAACCATTTTTTCACTTTTTTTAGCTTGAGGGCATAGACGTCATAGGTGCTGAAAGCTTTTGTTTAAAAGCGCATAGTTTACGCATAACTCTAAAATTTTTTCATTATTCTGAACAACTGGCATCATCCGAAATCATTCCCAAAAATAAAAATTAAGAAGTATCTTATGACGTCACAGCGTCCTATACCACGACCAAATATATGTAGAAATTCTGCAAAACGCAAACTGTGAATTTTCAATTTTTCTATCTCATCCTGAAGCTCTTTTAACCCAAAAATTTGAAATTTTCGGTCCTATATCGAATCTATTTCAGCCACAGAACGTCGGCTTGGGGAATTTGGGTTTAGCTGACAGGTATGCACACCTTAAATTAAAGAGTACCATCTGTGAAAATTTGAAGAAAATCCGACCAAAATACGGCTGTAAGCGCGAACACCATTTTTCACTATTTTTAGCGTGACGTCATGGACTCTGGGATGCGAAATCATTGAAATAAAAATCTCCCACGTGAAAAATATCCCATAAAAAATTATCGTCCTAGACTATTGCAACTAAAAAAAAAGCTTTAGTTTTGGAAAAGAAAAGAATAATAAAACAAAAATTTCTTTTTTCTGACAAAAGAAGGGCTTCTGCGACACAGTCAAACTTGAGCGACTGAGTCCTTTTATCCTTTTTCACAGCATCAAATATCATATCCTACTTTACTGGATAAGAGTTATGCTTGAATGGATTTTGACGTTGTCTTCTCCCCAAACTTGAAAAACGGACACCCGGGGTACACAAAAAACCTAATATTCTTTTTGGAAAAATTTTATGAAAAACGGCCCCTAAAAATGGATCTGACGGTGTAAAAACTTTCAAGTCAATTTTTAATTTGACGTCACATACGTCATAAACCTTGCAATCATTGAAATCGAAATTTCCAAAATGAAACATTTGTCATTAAATTTCCATTGCCATTCAAAAATTCAACATAGAGAAAAATTTTTGTTAATATTAGAAATACATTATCATATAATGACGTCACGTGACGTCATATGACGTTTATTTTCACAAAATGTTTAAGACTCTTAGAGACCTATATACTGTCCAAATACCACTTTTCTATCTCAAATAGGACCGATTTTATAAGCATTTAAAAATTTACGACCTTGGTTCGAATCTTGAATTCGCTATAGAACCATGGACTTTTCGAGTTTTTTAAAAAGGACACCGAGATTCACAACGAGAACTTAATATACACATTCTGTGAAAATTTGATGAAAATCGGCCCAATAATAATGGCTATGGACCGTGTACAAACTTTCGTAGTCAATTTCAAATGTGACGTCATATGACGTCATAGGCTTCTGATAATCATTGAAATCAAAATTTCAGCATCTGAAGCATGTGTCATTAAATTTTCATTGCCCTTCGAAAATTTCAACATATAGAAATAATCTTGTTAGAATTAGAAAATCCTTATCATATAATGACGTCACGTGACGTCATATGACATTTATTTTCACAAAATGTTTAAGACTCCAGAGACCTATATACTAACCTTATATCATCTTTCTATCTCAAATAGGACCGATTTTATAAGAATTTGAACATTTACGACCTTGGTTCGAATCTTGGAATCGCTACAGAACCTTGGACTTTTCGAATTTTGAAAATGGACACCGGGATGCACAACAGGAACTTAAAATACACATTCTGTGAAAATTTGATGAAAATCGGCCCATTAATAATGGCTCTGGGCCGTGTACAAACTTTCGTAGTCAATTTCAAATGTGACGTCATATGACGTCATAGGCTTTGAAAAATCATGGAAATCGAAATTTCGCGTCTGAATCATTTGTCATTAAATTTTCATTGCCCATTCGACAATTTTAACATATAGAAATACTCTTGTTAATATTAGAAATACATTATCATATAATGACGTCACGTGACGTCATATGACGTTTATTTTCTCTAAAATGTTTAAGACTCTTAGAGACCTATATACTGACCTAATATCATCTTCTATCTCAAATAGGACCGATTTTATAAGCATTTGAAAATTTACGACCTTGGTTCGAATCTTGGAATCGCTATAGAACCTTGGACTTTTCGAATTTTGAAAAACGGACACCGGGATGCACAACTAGAACTTAATATACACATTCTGTGAAAATTTGATGAAAATCGGTCCATTAAAAAAGGCTCGGGGACATTTACAAACTTTTGTAGCATATGTCAATTGTGACGTCATATGCCGTCATAGCCCATATAAAAAATCATAGAAATAAAAAATTTCCCCTCACGGGGACTAATAAGCCAAAAAAATTTCATCGTCCTAAATTATTGCAACATAGAAAAATAAGCGTTTGTTAAAGAAAAAAAGAAAAAAATAATAATAAAAAAAGAAGAATAAACAGTACAAACCCAATGGGACTTTTTGCTTGGGGCAGAAAGCCCTAATAAACATAAAAAACCCAAAATAGGACTTTCTGCTTTAGGCAGAAATCCTAATAAACAGTAAAAACCCCCAAATAACTTTTTTCTTTAGGCAGAAAGTCCTAATAACTAATGTAAATTCTTTTAAACAATAAAAGGGACTTTCTGAAAAACATCTGCTTTATATAGAATATATATAGAAGATGACATAATAGTAATCTGCCCAAAATTTAAAAAACTTTCTATCTCCTCTTTTTCCCTATATAAAATAGCACAAATAGAACACTTTTCTGTAAATTTTTAAAATAAAATCCCCCATATCTTGCACATGTAGTTTACATACAAAATTTATACTATGCCCATATGACATAAAGAAAAATGAATAAAGTGTTCAAATGTAAGTTTCTAATTTTAAAATCACACATAGAATTTCATCACTCCAGCTCAGTTGTAACCTTGTTTAATTTTAGCCTCAGTAGGAAGAAAAATTGAATATTTGTATAGGGGCTATATCCTTTCGCACCGTAACGTAGTTAAACGTATTTAGCGTTTTTTGGCGTTTTTGGGGCTTCCGTAGTTTTGCCAAAAATTTCCCTTGGAATTTCGAACTATGGTGATATTTTGAAAGGTAACATCCCAGCCTCAACTGATGCAAAATAAAAATCGTTAGCATAACCCAAAGCAGTTTTTAGATGGGCTAATATGGGGGCTGCGTGTGAAATTTTTTAAAAGGGTTTCAAACTTTCTCGCTAGCTACAAGTGTTGCAAATACGGATTTTTTTTTCTTGTGCCGTTGTACATGTAATTTAAATTCAATGCTTATTTTGGAAAAAGTCAACATTCGACAAAAAAAAAAAAACAAAAAAAAAATCAAGATATAGCCCATCAATTGCAATTTTATATTTTTTTTTTTTAAATCGGCGCAAAATATTTAACTTGGTGACCCCCGCGCGTGACCTTTTCCCCCTATTTTTTTTGAAAGCATGATTATGAAATGTCTTATTTTCCATTAACTTTCTTATATAAGTCCAATTTTTAATAAACTTTGGGACCGTTAGAAAGCTCTTTAAAAAATGCTACCCTTTTTTACTCATTTAAAGTATAAATGTATAAAAATTATCTTTTAGTCGTTTCTGGGCATATTGGGCCCGTTAAACCTCAAGAAAACAGCATATTAACAGCAAAAATAGCTACATATCATTTAGATATTTTTCTTATAACTTTGTATTGAGTAAACCAATTTTAAAAAAACTAAAAATCTTTGGAAACGTCAATTATTCCACTATAAATTTTTATTCATACATAATTTACAAAAATTTATATTTATTTAATATGGCCCACATATATGCAGTAGGGGTGAAATCAAAAAATTTCCTCATGGGGGCCCAATAACCCATAAAAATTTCAAAAGTCCTAGGGCTATTGCAAAAATATTAAAATAACGTTTTTGTTAGGAAGAAGGGAAAAAAATAATAATAATAATAAAATACGTCACGTGACGTCAATGACCTTTTTTTTTACATAATTGTTAAGACACCCAGAGGCCTACTAACTGACAAAATTTCAACTTTCTATCTCAAATAGGACAGTTTTTTAAAACATTTAAGAATTGACGTCCTTGGTTCGAATCTTGAATTCCTATAGAACCATGGATTTTTCGAATTTTGAAAAACGGAAAACCGAGATCACAACTAAAATTTAATTATACACAATCTGTGAAAATTTGATGAAAATGGGTTTTATAAAAAATTTGGCTTAACCGCGTACAAACTTTTGTTACAAAATTCAAGTGTGACGTCATATGACGTCATAGGCATATAAAATTTCCCAAAGAAATCAAAATTTCACGTTTGAAGCATGACCTTAAATTTTCATTGCCCCTTCAAACAATTTCAACATATAGAAATATTCTTGTTAAAATTAGAAAAACATTATCATATAATGCCCTCACGTGACCTTTTAAAAATGACAAATTTTTTTTCACAAAAAGTTTAAAACTTCTAGAGACCTATATTTCTGACTAAATAACAACTTTTTTATCTTAAATAGGACAGATTTTATAAGCACTTACCATAAACACCGGCAGATTAGGGGCAACCCTTTTTTCCCCAAAAATTCAAGTTTATAGAGGGGGTGCGCCTTTTTAAGATGATATACAGCTTTTCCCCGGTTTCCCTTTTTTTTAATCACTGGAAGTGAAAATTACGGTAAAAACCGGGGGGGCTCAAAAATGGATAAAAATGAAAGCCAATGGGAAAAAGAAATATGACAAAAAAGGGCTATACGAAACCATGATAAACAATACCAGATTATTGCTTCAGACGTCACATGACGCCATAGGGTGCTGAAGATGCTTTTGTTCAAAAGCGCATACTTTACTGTCATAACTCTGAAATTTTCATTATTTTGAACAACTGGCATCATGTCGAAATCATTGCCCTAAAATGAAAATTTAGATGTATGCTTGTGACGTCACATGACGTCATTTGACGTCACGACTCAAAATATGTTAAGAAATTATGAAGAACTGCAAACTGTGTAAGTTTCAACTTTCTATTTCATCCTGAGGCTCTTTAATCCTAAAATGAAATTTTCGGTCCTATGTTCGAATCTTATTTCAGTCACAGAACTTCAGTCTTTCGGAATTTCGGTTAGCTGACAGGATATGCACACCTTAGTTTCAAGATGTACCATCTGTGAAAATTTGAAGAAAATCCGACCATAAATGGCGGCTGTAGAGCGCGAACACCATTTTTCAATATTTATAGCTGTGACGTCACATGACGTCATAAGGTGCTGATGATGCTTTTGTTCAAAAGCGAATACTTGACTGTCATAACTCTGAAATTTTCATTATTCTAAACAACTGGCATCATGTCGAAATCATTGCCCTGATATGAAAATTAAGAAGTATTCTTATGACGTCACATGACGACATTTGACGTCACGACTCAAAATGTATGTAGAAATTATGCAGATCTGCAAACTGTGTAAGTTTCAACTTTCTATCTCATCCTGAAGCTCTTAATCCTAAAATGAAATTTTCGTTCCTATGTTCGAATCTTATTTCAGCAACAGAACTTCGGTCTTTCGGAATTCCGGTTAGCTGAGAGGATATGCACACCATAGTTTCAAGATGTACAATCTGTGAAAATTTGAAGAAAATCCTACCATAAATGGCGGCTGTAGAGCGTTAAAATCTTTTTTTACTATTTTAAGCTCAGACGTCACATGACGTCATAGGGTGCTGATGATGCTTTCGTTCAAAAGCGCATACTTTACTGTCATAACTCTGAAATTTTCATTATTCTGAACAACTGGCATCATGTCGAAATCATTGCCCTGATATGAAAATTAAGAAGTATTCTTATGACGTTACATGACGTCATATGACGTCATAACTCAAAACATATGTAGAAATTCTGCAGAACTGCAAACTTTGTAACTTTCAACTTTCTATCTTATCCTGAAGCTCATTAATCCTAAAATGAAATTTTCGGTCATATGTTCGAATCTTATTTCATCCACAGAACTTCGGTCTTTCGGAATTTCGGTTAGCTGACAGGATATGCACACCGTAGTTTCAAGATGTACCATCTGTGAAAATTTTGAAGAAAATCCGACCATAAATGACGGCTGTAGAGCGCGAACACCATTTTTCACTATTTTTAGCAGAAAGTCCTAATAAGAATAATAAAAAACAGTACAAACCCAATAGGACTTTCTGCCGAAAGGGCAGAAAGTCCTAATAAACATAACAAACCCTATACGTTTTCCGCAGTTGCGGAAAGCCGTAATGAAAACTGTTATCAGCAGTCCAGGTTGATTGGTTTTGTAGGTCAGCAGAAATTTGACATTCCACCAACCAATGAAGTTTTGTCCTTGAGGATGGTACAGAAGTCACGGATGATGAGTACTATACAACTCTAACAGACGGGACACTGCTGATGCTAAGAGAGTGGGAGAGTGGAACAAAACTTGGTAAGATCACTGAAAACATTTATTGTGAGCAAAGGCTATTGATTTAGTCTATCTCTGCCTTGAATGTCAAGGGTATTCCTGTCCCCAGCAACTGCATTGCAAATTTTATTTAAAATTTGATAGTTATCAAATGTACACAGACAACTTTATTATGTTCCCCAAAGGAAAGCATATAGTTTGTCCCGTCTGTCCCTAATAATTTTGTCCGGAGCATAACACAAAAACCAAAAGAGTTATCACATGAAACTTCAAGGTAGATTAATTTCAATGAGGATATATTTCTTGACCTACCTGGAACTTTGCACGAAAGCAAAATGATTACTGGCTTCACTACATCAATAGTTATTCTGTTCCTGACATACTGCATGCCAGAGAGATTAATCATTACATTACTTTTAAACACAGAATTAAATAAATGTAAATAATGCCTCTGAAAGGCATTTCAACAATCTTTTTTCAACAAGTTTTCTTAAATTTTGCACAGAAGTACTTAAGACTATATTAATGTAAAAGATACATGAATTAAAAATTAGGGGGGTCACCATTAGAGCTGGGACATTAAGTACTTGAATACCCGGGTATAGGGTCAGGTAACGCTTCTACCCGGGTACTAAATAATTACCGGGTACCTGACAATTATATAGCAAAGCTATATAGATAGATAAATAAATAGTTTGATCCCTCGAATAAATAACTGGACTGTCATGTCAACATCTCCTGGATTTTCCATTAAACATTATAGTGCTTAAACAGTATATCGCTGTTTATTACCTTTTTTCATGAAAAAGTCTTGAGTCTGTACATATACCAAAAACCAAAGTTAATAGTAGAGATTTTTAGGATTTTTTTTGTAAATAATATCATCATCTGTTTGTATTTGACTAACTGAAATATGTTGTATACTTATAATAGGTATAAGCAGATTGTGGACACCAATGATAGGAGTGGCCATGGAAGGAGGAGGTGGGAATCTTTGAGGCAATGGACCAACTCCTGGCAGGGGACCCATCTGTGAAGCCAGCTGCAATTGTTTCATCAACAAAAGGTTAAGCTCATTCTATGATGCTACACTTTCAAATGGCTTTGAAAATGAGAAATAAATAGTAAAATAGAACCACTTTCGCCCATGCAAATTACGATGCGTATGATATACAATAGGCGAAAGCGGTTCTAGAATGTGAATTTGTTGATTTTTTTTTATTTTCTCACAGTTTGTTTTTTTAATATTCCTTTTTTTCCAAAAGATGTTTAGTTAAGACAGATATAGTGCTGCCACACTGCAGTATCAAACCATAGACAATTTGCACTCATGATGTGGCATGATACCACACCCAGTCACATTATTCTGACACCGGGCCAATCAGTCCTTCATCTACCCATTATAGCGCCAAGCTATATTGTGCTGAGCACCAAGCAAGGGAGCTATAACAGTACCATTTTTACGACTTTGGTATGTTGTGGCCGGGGATCGATCCATACCCTCCTGCTCCCAAGGTGGATCCTCTAACCACTTGGCCACTGGGGACGGTAGATGAATTGAAAACATGGAAGATGAAGACACCGACATATTCAGACACAACCTTGTTGTGTCATTATTTATCGTGACAGACCCTCATGTTTGGAAGATTTTAGTTTGTTTTGGCTTTGCATCTTGGTTTGTTAATATTCCAGAACCTAGGCATAAGAGTTACATATTTTTCTGTCCGAATTACAACGTTTGGTTTCCAAAGAAAAAAAAAATGTTGTTCGCTATTCAAGCTTTGCTTTTGTTTTTGATGAATAATTTTAACAGCATGATTTGTTGATAGTTTTGAGTCGGCTCAGTTAGCATTTCAAGCAAAGAAAGATTTTTTTGATCACAACATAAATCACATTTTCATTTCCCCAACAAGGAACTTGAAGATGCTGTGAGGAGAATACAAATGTGTGAAGCAGAACTGTCAAATAACTCTTGTGAACCTCATACTGATGGAGGGAATGACCAATGTATAAATCTTCCATCAATGTCTTTTAATGACAGCTGTGCAAATATCCTTTCTAGTACTGATGAGGAGTGTCCTATAGAAAGCCAAAATGAAGTTTTCCATAGTGAAGGGTGGCAGTATGGTACCCTTGGTACCATAAAAAAAAATTTTTTTGGTACCGAATCGAAAATTTATGGTACTACAGTATATACGAAAACAGATTTATGGTACCGTATGTTGCATGTAATAAAAAAACTTTCCCAAACCCGTTTGATCT
>CM037781.1:723427-773427 GCA_021229015.1 Solen grandis | reverse complement strand
GGCATTCCTGCAAATTTCAACTTCAAACATCAACTTGTCGATTTTATATGATTTTTTTTAGAAATTTCAGCTTAAATATGTATGAAATAATAATCACGTGACCAAACAAGTATTCCTTGCAGTATACATCACTTCACTTTTCAGTGTGTTAATGTTGAAGAAATCATAATTTTTTGACTCAAAAGTTCATGAAACTACAGCGTTTCAATTTCGTTAAAAGTACACTTTTCGCCTTTCTGTCATAACTCAACCAATTCAACCCGATCTTCAAAAACTAAACACCATGGAAAGATCTCTTCACAAAACTAAAACTTTTGTTAATATACTTTCTATAAAAAATTTTTAGATTTGAAGCTATTTCGTGCCGATAAAAATAATAATAATCGGTATTATGACCTTGACCTTTGCATACTTTCATCGTTATTTACTATGAGTTTATTTTTTATTTTTTAAATGCATAAACAGTGAAAAAAGGATGAAGATTGAACAAAAAATAAGGTCAGGAGCTGCAAAAAAGAGGAAACATACTGATTTACAATTGTTGATAAAAGGATCAAACTTTGGACTGTGGTAATTTGATCAAATGAAGTCCGATCTTCAAAAAACTAACCACCATGGAAAGAACTCTTTACAAACTAAAACTTTTGTTCATATACTTTCTATAAAATATTTTTAGATTTGAAGCTATTTCGTGCCGATAAAAATAACAATAATCGGTATTATGACCTTGACCTGTGCATATTTTCATCGTTATTTACTATGAGTTTATTTGTGTATTATTTCAATGCATAAACAGTGAAAAAATGATGAAGATTGATCAAAAAATAAGGTCAGGAGCTGCAATAAAGAGGAAATATACGGATTTACACTTGTTTGATAAAAGGATCAAATTTTGGACTGTGGTCATTTGATCAAATGAAGTCGATCTTCAAAAACTAAACACCAATGGAAAGATCTCTTCACAAACTAAAACTTTTGTTCATATACTTTTATAAAATATTTTTAGATTTGGAGCTTATTTTATGCCGATATAACTAATAATAATAGGTATATGACCTTGACCTTTTCATATTATGGGTGATTTTTTTTCTATAGTTTTATTTGTGTTTATAAAAATGCATTAACAGTGAAAAAATGATGAAGATTGAACAAAAATAAAGTCAGGAGCTGCAAATAACCTTAAAAGTCATGCTTTTAAAAATGTTGAATTTCGAAAATATTGGTTATGTTTGACCTCGTACTGTGAACAAACCATGCATTTCTAAAAATCGCCACCCATATATTTTGTGCGTATATGTCTTGCAAATCATATGCAACAAACAAAATTCTTCTATCTCATCTCTGAATAAAATGGGCACGTTTTTGGTAGACCTACCCTTATTTCACAGTTTTTGCGAGATTCGAACATTCAACTCCTGTAGCACGAAAGTTTTATATACGCAAATTTTTGGAACCTATCATATTTTATTGGGCTATTTACAAGGAACATTATGCAAAAAAAACTGCATTTGAATCGGACCTCAAATAATTGAGATATTGCTTATTAAACATTTTAATATAAAACGCCCCTGGCGGGAAAATCAAAAGAAAGATGAAAATTTCTCGACGTTAGGATCATCTTCAAATACGTAGTTATTACTGATAAAAGTTTCATAGATGTGGCTTTTCTCACCTCGGAGCTTATGCCGTTCACAAAAAAGGGTTAGAAAAAAAAAAAAAAAAAGGAAACAGAAGAAGAACAATAGGTTTTCGCACTGCGATGCGAAAACCTAAAAAAAAGAAACAGAACAAGAACAAAGGGTTTTAGCACTGCGATGCGAAAACCCCCAAAAAGAAACAGAACAAGAACAAAGGGTTTTCACACTGCACTGCGATGCGAAAACCCAACAATATGCTTTCGCACTGCGCAGAGTTCCTACTTCAAGCGTTGTCGAGGAAACTTAAGGTCTCTTTGCGTGATTGATGATCACGGAAATAAAGTTCAAAATTAAACGTAGGTTTAATTTCCTTATCGTAATTGACATACAGACTTATCGTTTTTCTCAACTTCAAACAAACAAAAATACCCTTTCTTCGAACTTATTTAAATCCTCCCTTATCAGAGTTTAAAATTGATTTAAAGTTAATTTGTCATTCATTGAGATATTTACAAAAAGATGAAATGAGACTCATGTTCATTGCTCAAACTACAAGGTGACGCCTTATATGGGCTCCGTTTAAGTAAACTTCATGCAAATATATTTTCCATGCGATTTATTTATTATACAACAGAAAGAGCGAAGAAAAATGTTTCAACTTTCTGTGTTTTGTTGTGCAAATAAGACGTTATTGGCAACCTTGAAGAAAGAGATACTCACGACTTTGATTCAATATGTTAGTACGAAGTTCAGTAAAACGGGCCCTTGGCTATACGTGCGTTAAAGTGCATCGTGGGTAGAGCTGAGTGTCTGCGGTATGTAAATAACAAAGGCCATAAATTTTCGTCGTGACACTGGTCATTCTGGCTCTTGATGGGTAAAATGAGTACAATGACCTTCAAATGTAAATAAGAAGGTACAAATACGCTAACAACGGGAGATATTAGTTGACTTACCTTATAAATTAAATCTCACTTTTTCAGGTTGACATATATATTATCCCTGTTTGAAAAGTTTCCCTGCTGTACAAGTTTATGTTGGTAGAAAAAGTTTTTGTGTATTTTAAGTGTGATATATCGATTTTGCGACGTATTTTTATTTTTTTATAAATTTTTCTAAGATAATTATATTGCTTCATCATGTAACAGTTGTTACATTTGTGGACGATTTCCCACGCCATCACACACTACCATCAAAACCAAATTCTGTACTTTACATTTTGTTTTCAATGTCGCCTGTAGAAACCGGGGGACTATATTTGTTACTGTGTAAGATTAGACCTATGGTGGAAAAAGTCAGTGAAATGTGAAATGTAAATAAAGGATAAGGCAAGAAATAGCTTCTTTTCCTCACCACATAAATGTTCAAATGTAATGGAAAAACAATCTTGTATGTCAAGTCCCTAAAAAGCAAAATAAACTTTTAAAAGACATGTTGTTAAGGTAAAGATGGAACCTTGGGACAAGCCATTATCTATAAAGAGAAAAAATGCTAATCAATTTTCGTTGTCAACTAGGCTGTATTGTTAAATTTAGTTATGAAATAAGGTAATGAGTATTGCACTTGCAATTACGTACATAAATTATTATTATGATTTTAAATATTTCTCGACACGCTGTAAAAAATTTTCCCACATTCTTTAAAAAAATACATGATGCCGCTTTGCTGTTTTGACCCCAAACGAAATATGGTCAAATTTCGACAGTTTTCGCTTTTAACTACACAATGCTTTTTCCCTTTTTGTGTTTGAAAGGGTTGCTTGTATTCTGCCATGGGGCACAGATTCAGAATCTATGTTTAGGTTTTGTTTTTGTTACTTAAGGCTCATTGGTCCAGTGCGTAAGATAGTTAGGATGTTCGCCTACATAGGTTGTCAGCGTGGGTTTGTGGGTTCGTTTCCCTATTTCGTAACAATAAAAAATAAAACTTAAAATATTTTTTAAAATCATATTATATATTATTTTTTGTAATATTGATTATTCCCTTTTTTAAAAGCGAAAGCTTCTAAAATAGACAGTGGTTTTCTACATACAATCACATTACCGCCACTTATTCATACTTCGCATTGAAAATAGTAGTAGTAGCAAACTAGGAGCTTTAAGGGGGGTTCCAGAGGTTCCAGTCCCAGATCTGGGTAAGTAGGTCAAACCTACGTCATCACGGTCAATGCCTAGACACCGACTGCGCATGCTCATGATTCAAGGTTAAGGTTGAATTGTGGTCAATGATCTAGGTCCCCGACTGCGCATGCTTATGTTTCCCAAGGTTAAGGTTGAATTAAGGTATTCTATTTAGTCATGTTGCGCTGCCCATGATTCAAGGTTGAGGTTTTGTCTATTCGTTACAAGTATGACACTTCTGTTTCGATAAATTTAGCGTCGTTAGTAAGAAAGTCATTTTTATTTCTCGAATCATGGATGTGTTCCCGAAAAGTTATGCCAGGAAATTTATCACCAGTTAGTGGAAATTTCCCCTTTATATCTCTAAAACACGTACTTCGTTACGAAATTATACAAGGTCGCCTTATTTCATTCTTGTCAGATGCCCGACTCAAAGCGAAAATCGACATATGGAGATGGTTTAAACGATCAAATTTTTTGACGATTTTAAATTGTATTGACCGAATTGGCAAAAGCATTCTTATGCTCCAATATCGTTGCTTTGAAGCTAAATGATTGGAAGGAATACGTTGCCTACAATACTAATGTTGTAAACTATATATTTGACTTGAAAATGGTGGCTGTTTCGAAAATACTTTGGAAAGTACCGATCCTTTACTGGTAAACATGTAGAGTTATACCTGTGCGATTTGTAAGAGAGTGTGAGACCAGATGATCTAGGTCACCGATACGCAAGCTTATGATTCATAAACTAGGGAGGTCCCCTGGTCAGTTGGTGCGTCAAAACATAAACCCGCGCTTATTAAGGTTACGTCTGCGCATGCTTCAGATTGGTAAAGGTTGAATTTTGTTTAAACCTCTTTAGAAATCATACAGCACCATGACAAGCTCTTGGTTGTGAAATATTGGATGAACTTTTAAGTGAAAACATTATTGTATTAATATTTTTTATGTTAAAGTTTTAACAATTTGTTTTAAAGATATGTAACTCTGTCCCCTTAATTGATATAATTGAGTTGCATCTCTTTATTCACACCTTTTAAAACTTTTGTTACAATGATAACAGAGAGTGTGTAAACACCTGGTCAGTAGAGACATCCAACCCCCCCCCCGCCTCCAAAGTTGGCGTTGCTAGGGAAAACGCACTTATTCACCGAGGTGGTCATCCTCCGAGCTGACTCTCCAAGCGATAGAGAGGTCATAAGAGGTCTGACCACAGCGTTCAGAGGGGTTGTTTACAGTTTCTCTCCATCATTGTATAGAACTAATCAAGAATTTTTCATTAATTATTCGGTATGATTTAAATAATATGCTCTCCGTACAAAATAGTGAAGAGTTTTTCCACAGTTTAAAACAAAATGTTTATGATTCTTTTCTAAAACTTTCACTCATTCTGAGGCGCCGTGGTCCAGTGGCAGTATCCGAGGAAAGAATTTTCTGCCCTTTTCCCAGGCGCAGAGTATGGTCCAATTGTATATTAGTATAAGTTGAAAGAACTTGTTTCCAATCGACGTAAAATAAATAGTCTAAACTAACAAAACACATTCTGTTGCTCTCCTATCCATTCTCTGTTATCATTTGATCGTTAGTTAAAGTGATTTTTGTAGTATCACACCCGATACAAATTAAGGTGAGGGGTTTGTTCTAACCCTGGTCTGTGGACATAGTTACTATCTTATCGGGTGACCATCAGTTACTACCCAAGGGCCATTTACCCTAAATAGCCCACCCTTATCGTTATTCACCAGAAAGCGCGCGCGATTTTACTAAAATTTTAAGGATTATTTGTGTAACTCGATCATTCCCCTTTATTATCAACCAGATTAATACGTACTCGAAACACATAATTATAAGGAGAAAGAACAAACTCTGTCTTGAACAATCATGGGACAGGTTGACTTGGTGATATGTTTTTTACAAAAAAAAAAAAAATGTTTTGGGTTTTTATCTTTTGTGACTAAAGTACAAACCCGTGAAATGTTAATTCAAGTAAACATTGATTTTTACAATAACCTTTCTTAAGGTTAATCTGTTCAAGAAAATAAAGGTCAGTCACCTTATTGTCAGGGTGATATAAGCAGATTTGTAATTTTGGGGGAAAAAAAACGTTTGATTACTCAACAAAAACTGTAAGCCCCATAACAAAGTTCATGGCCACAGTATTTTTTTCTCATAAGAAAGTTTGGGGTGAAAATTAAATTATATATAATAACTGGTGTAAAAGAACAAGAATTTGTAATACTTTCTTGAAACATGTATGTCATGACAAATGCAACTAAACATACTCATTATACAAAAGATTATATGGAGAAAAAGTAAATTATTTGGGAGTAATAAAGATAGTTTTTTTAAACTTGACGTAGTCTCCATTGTATTCTTTTGTAGTGGGATGTGTTTTTATTTTAAATAAAGTTTTATGCCGTTTAAAGAAAATGTTACAATCATATACAAAATGCGTTAATGTATGTTATGTATGTACCTGTTACACACACCACACACACCACACACACAAACACGGTTTGCATGAATATAAAAGGGAGAGACATGAAGTGAATTGTGGTCCTGAAAAGGCGTGTTTTTTCCCGGTTTAATCAAGGATTGGATGGTGGTTTATAGGGAAATGTTTACCCAAAACCCATTCATCCCCATATGTCGCAATGTGCTGTTGTTCCTGTTTGATAAAACACAGCGCACTTATGCATTCTTATAGCATGGACTTCAACACTCAGAAACATTGCCGTTCATACTGGATCATATTGAAAATGATTCCCAGTATTTTGCATTTCACTGTTTTAGGAAATAAAAGGTGCTGTTTTACTTTGATAGTACGACTTGCAAATTTTAAATCGAACATCTTTATGATGGAACCATTAATTTATTCACATAATACTTATCACATAAATGCAACTAGCATACTCATTAATACAGAGATTATACTGGAGACATGATTTGAATTTTGGGTTTAATATAAATAATTTGTTTTGATATAGTTGTAGTTACATGAAATTTTCTGTAATTGAGTGCGTTTATTCGAATTTACTTAAGCGATGTACGTATTTCTACGTGATTAAATACAAATAACCCACACACACCCCGCTAGCGAATGTTAAAGATACTGAAATAAAACGGTATCTACTTGCCACTCACCATGTGTTTATAGAGATGAAGTATTGAAAATTTTTTTCACCCAATTGTTGGGACTTAGTGTAGTTTAACGTTTATCAGTAAGCGTTGTTTTGGTATTTCAACAGTTAAATGAAAAGGTGAAATACCGTTGAACAGTATTTCATTTGCCAACCATTCTCGATAAGCAAATATTTTCTTTCTCACTTTTTAAATTAAAGATATTAAAGAAGTACAAAAAAATTTGTTTCTATAAACTAGATTTTATTTTACAATCAAGGAATATGTACACTTTACGAAATACAAAAACAGTAAAAAAATAAGACAACATTCACTTATGCAATGCGATTTAAATTATAAAACATGATTTGGGAACAAATAGAATAAATCAAGCGGAAACAAAACAGAAAAAATTTTGATGATGGTATTTAACAAACGACAATCAAACAGAGTTTAAGGAATTCTGTAATGTCCATAAGCAAGGCTGGAAATTCCGTCTTCCATCATTTACCTTTTATCATCGAAAGGCTCAAGAAGTTTTGTTTATTTTATCACAATACTTTAAATGGTAATCATTCGAAATCCATACATTGTATGTTTAGTCGGTATTTTTTTAATAATGTGTGCTTGTAATGTTCATGTAATAATTCTTTTTTACTACAAACTCGTGAATCCCTTTACACCGTTTCTCATTAAATTATCTATCGTCTTTGTCAAAAATAAAATATACGTTTAGGTTCAAACCTACAAACTCTTTTATGGAATTTCCCACCTATTCGTCTTTCATTACACCACTTTTTTCTCGTTCATTGCTGAATAGGGGGTGGTTTGTAGGATAGTTAGAAGTGTCATATTAAGTGAATACTCTGCATCAATCTCTATACAATCTTCTGTCTCCACATATAAAACATGAAACTATCCTGTCGGTCGCTAACAATGTTAATTATCTTGATATTCGGGTTTCAGAGGGTTGTAATAATAATTGTAATAAGATACTTGGCTAAATCTAATTCACCATGCCACAGTACAAGGCTGAACAAAGTTAACTTTGGTATAATTACACTCAACCCCAACGAGATCTTCGCTGAATAATTTCATAACGTTGGAACGTGGGTCTAGCAGCATATTTTGCTTTTTTTTTCCGGTATGTCCCAACTTGATATCAACATATTTGCGACAGTTTTGCAACGTCTTCTGAAATACAGAAATAACCAATACAAGTAATGGAAGCAACTAGTAATTACTTTTAAGTAATAACTCTAAGAGTAAATGTTCTTGTATAAAGCATATTAAAAAAACTGTTGCTTAGCGTTTTAAAGTGAAAGAATATACTAATATATTTGTACACAAAAAGTAGTACACAAAAAGATAAAACAAAATTTCCCGAAAATTGCATTATTCATCATTTTGTAGAAATCTTTTTAAAATTCTGTTTGACCCATTTTCCCGACATTCAGTGTTGAAGTAAATGTAGGATTTAAGGTAGGTTCTTGTGAAACAGAGTACCCTGTGGACGTGTTTGATTCGCATACCAAAAGTTGTAGGTAGAGCGGGAAGTGTGCGATAATGTACAACTAATTGTCTTTATATTCAAAGCCCAATACCAGTTTCTCTACTTTGACGACTGGGGTGAAAACCATGTTTATGTTCAGTCCCATGCAGTTGTTTCCATAGGTGTTGAGAGTATGGCGATAAATCGTTTTTCGTCTACATGATTTTTTTTGGACAGAGAGGATAATCGTTGGTGAAATCATGTAGAGATAAAGGGTATTCTAACGATACTTTAAGATGTATCCAAATCACTGTTTTCTTTCACTGAGAGGTTTATTTAGTTGTCTAATTTCTTGTTCACTAAGCCACCGAAATCAGAGCAAGGAAGATGTTGACCCATACCCCATCCTGAAATATAAAATGTTATGTACATATGTATAATACATACTAGTAACCAACTATTTACTTAGTATTATAGATACCCTAAATGTATCATAAATATTATATAATATTATTTAATCAACATGTTGATTTACTAAAGTGTATATGAGGAAATGTATTATTTAAAAAATAAAAGATATTGAAATAAAATATATATTATTTTAATTATTTTAAGTATATATTATTTTAATTATTTTAATTTTATAATTTTTTTAATTATATAATATTTTTTACCATTAAATTATTCTGGTCTTCGTACTGGATATACTTTTTGGTTTTGTGTTATCATATCCTTTCAAGTATGGATTATTAGCTGTTTTCAATCGATTGGCACTTGTGACACGCCCCCTCGTACCCACGTTCAATAAACAACACCATTAAATTACAGTGGCAGTTCCGTTTATCCCAGTCATTTTTAAACATGCACTCCATGACAAACTGGTGTACCGTAATGAGTGGCTGGATCTAGATTGTATTTTGTAAAAACACACATTTTAAACTCTTCAAACATATGCGGGGAAGGGACATAATCTGTTTTAACATATGTAACCATGTAATTTCGTGTGTTCATGCAAAAAGTATGAAATACTTACACGCATGTCTATAATCTTCTTCAGATTTGTTTGTTTGGTCAAGTCTGATAGAATGCATCAGTGGTGGTAGATGGGTTTTTTTAAAGCGTTCCATAGAATCCTATATTGAAGGAAAAACACCTTTCCTCAATAATAAATCTGCATGTGCCTTGTTGGGGAAGTCTTCATAAAACATTTTGAAACTTTGGTTCCACCAACTTAATATTTTTAAAAATTTGTCAAAGCTTGAGTTCATGAATTGTAAACTGTCAATAAATTTTAAGATCGAGTGAGAATGAATGTTTTTCTCCATATTGTTAGCTATGCATTTTATTTTCTGTTTTGAAAAGTCACAGACTGCATAATCAGGTGGTAATCGTACCCATTTAAATTTTTGAAACACGACAGGAATAAACTCTGCTTGTTTCCCAATGCATTGCATACATTTTGGTGCAGCACCGATGAATTTCCCAGTTAGATGATTATGGTGTCGTACAACTCTCCCATATTGTTTATGTAGATGGAAAGCACTTTGTCACAAATACAACAGGGGTTTGTATTTTAAATTGTGTTTGCTCTTCTTGCGTAAATTCATAGGTTGTATATTTTCCCAAAATAGTTTGATGTGTTCTTGTTTCAATCATAAATTTTAGAAATTGTTGACTAGCATCTTGCCCCAACATATGACACCGTAGGTTTGGTATACTGTGAGTTTCCCAAACATCCCACTTTATAAGCAAATGCACATGGTGTTTGTTTCCCCACTGTTTTTTATCTTGTACTGGTGTTTTAAACACTCAAGCAGCATAGATATAAATGGTACACGAAACGTCTTTTCATAATCCTTGAATTGTAAATATTGTAAACAGGTTGCGGTAATTCCCCCTTTTTTGGTCCATTGGTGGAACAATAATCCACATGATTATCTAATAAATCTTGTCTTATAAACCCGGAAGACTAAGGACAAAAAAAGTTTCGCTGTTGTTTTCTTGGTTCTGTATAGGAATTTATTCAAGTTCTGTATCAAACAATAGTGTGTGTTTGTCTTCAATTGTAAAACAACAGATTAACTGGTAAAACCGCCCTTTTTTTGTTTGTTAATTCATGGGAAATATTTCTTGTCTTCAAACCCAAAACGTTTACTGAAATATGTGGGTTTGTTGTTCAAATTTGTCCATTTTAGAAATAGACAAGGTAATGAATATCTTCATGTTGAGTTCATGTTATATTGCATATAATATTAGCTTTTGTTGATTTACTTGGGTGTAAAGCACCCAAAAACACTCCACACAAAACATTTCTGATCGTCATTCTTATGTTCAAAAGTGACGAGCGTTTTTTTGTAATGTTTTAGGTAACGGCATATAGTACTGACTTTAAACGGTGTATATTGCATGTATGTATTTCAGATGTAGTATTTTTCAACACCCCAACCAGATCCATTGCGCATAAATTCCTCTAGGCTTTTGATAATTTTCGTAGCGCTTCATTTAAATCATGTTCGCTGTACGTTTTGGATTTAACAATACATATGGGTTTATTTGAACCATGGCGTAGTCACAGTATTATCCCCCTCGGAGGTCAACCCTTCTAACTCTATTTGCACAGTTAAATACCATTTAAAAGCTTGTTGAGAACTCTAGATAAGAGGTATTCATGGAAAGAGGCGAGTGTTAGCTAAAATCCAAGTAAATCATTCTGTTTGATCCTGTGGCTCGATTGCGGCAATTTCAGCCTGTTATTTAATGCACTTGTAATGGTGGTGTTTTGTTATCACTTTCCCCTAATGTGATGTTTAAAGATTGTTCATTGTTATTATTAGGCCGGCTGTTGATGGGTGGATTTTTAAAGGATGTGTATTATAACATGAGTGTACAAGTCTTCATAATTTTCAAATCAAGCGGGCAATGATTCATTGAAATGTTTGAGTTTTTTACACCATGCACAGTCTTCAAGTGTCTTTTTAAACGGTCTTTTCTTCTAATTTTTTTACTACAAAAATAACACTCCACAAAATACGTATGTGAAAGCCGATGTCGATGTGTCTTTTGTGTTGAAAAAATTTTATCACATAGATCAAAGTATATTTTCTTTTTTTTCACCCTCAGCCACGATATCATTTCATCTTCGTCAGCACTACTCCAAACTGGCGAATTTTCCATGTTGTTCGTGTGGTGGTTGTGGAATAATGAAGTTATATCTTCTATCAATTTATACCCAAATAGTTAATCCCAAATATGTGATTGGTTTGGGCTTGGTTTTTTTTCGACTAGTGACGTTTGACATCACCTTGTTTGCTTGGTCTACCTTTTTAGTTCGACCTTGAAAATGTTTTAGTGTGGCAGGTGTGATGTTCTGACCCTGAAGTTTTCGCGCGAATCGTTTTGTGGGTTGCCTTGTGAGTTCCGCTTCTTATCAGTAGGTTGTGACGGTGGTTGACCCGAGCGCTTAGCCTTTACAACTTGTGGGGAATGTTTTGCTTTAGATATTTATCTTGAAATAATTGATCAAAACTTTGTTCTACAAACATTGTGGCTTTTCAATTATTTTATTTTTTCAATGTTTTCTGTATGTATTTGGTTGCTTTTGGGGGTTTTTCGGTTGATATTGTTCAGTTTTCAACTGCTTCAATCCTCCATATCTTGTTATACTTTCGTTTCGATACTAATGTCATTTCTTCTGCCATTAAAATTCTTTACCACAAAATTTAAATATAGTAAAAAAAAAATTTCAAATATTTTGTAAGGAGTTCCTTTTTTTTTTTGTGGCAAAACTTAGCGATAAATGTTCGAATGGCAGATTATAACGTTGTAACTTCTTTTTTCCTCCCCAGGTAAAGATTTGATACCATGAATGACGTTGTATACAATCTGCACAGGACTTGAAGTTGTGATTTTGCATAGTCTTTACTAATGCGAGTTGTTTTTTTTTTGTTGTGGCGAATTTAAAATAAAATGAAATTCCTTTCTTTCTGGACAACCACATCATTTTTTAGGGTAGAATATGCTAAAACTTGTCCCGGCAAAATGTGACTTCGTATGAATACTCAGGGTTGCTGTGTGGCTAATATCAATCAAAGATGTATGATACTTGTCTTGTGTTGCCTTTTTATAAGCCTCCCTGAAAAAAGTGTGTGTTGGAAAGGGAAAAACTGTCTAGCAAATAGTTTATTTGTTGTTCATTCGTCTGTTTTTGAATAAAATAAAATAGTGAGATGTAGGGGAAATACAAACCCAAGTATTTTTCCAGAAATAAGTTTTTGTACATAAAAAACACTGAAAAATTCATGTGGTGACTTGTTTCGTGAAGATATCAAGTGTTGTTTTGTCCTTTTCTGCCCCACTCATAGATCATCTAATACCCCAAATTCGATGTTTTCCATCCATGACCCTGATTCTAGATTTCTTTGTTGGTAATCATCAAAGACTCAATATTTGAAACAGTGTTCTGCATTTCTGCAAATTTTGCTTGCCCTACACCATATGCGTAAATAATTTGCACAGGAGGTTCCCTAACATTTCATGACTATGTTTTAAAATCTCAAAAAATATGTTGATTTCCCCCAGGATGAACTCCCAGCTACTATACAAAAGCTGGTGAATAAATTTTAAACCTCCATGTTTTCAGGAAGACGCTTATGTACATAATGAGGTTGGGGTGTGTTTTTGTGGGGGGTATAAAATTGGTAAGTAAATTAATACAAAAACTCTTTGTTTTAAGATTTTATTTTGAATTAAGGTATTACATAGAATACAATGATAATTACACAAGCAAAACAACATTTATCATACAGTTATCATTGTGATAAAAAAAATTACATGATAAAATCTCGTCTTTTTTATTTCAAAATAACCCCAAGATTCACTATACACAATGCAGCTATTGTTTCGCTTAATGCTGTTCCAAATTTTAAACTTCTAGTTTAACATTCCTGTTTGAATCACGGAATAAATTCGTTAAATATGGGTTTAAGTCGAAGGCAACAGAGTTGATCCTCTAACAATTGTTCTTGGTAATACTGATACCCTCGTTTTGGTTTCATTTGTTTGCTAAAACAAACAGATTGGTGTTGCTCTGACAATGCTTGTACCTTCGTTAAAGTCTAACTTTAACGGATTACCATTACAGGTATACCATCTGCATACAAATATAGATGTAATTTACAGTTAAAAAGTCGAATGGGTTTAATTCATAATTGCCCGATGAACTGGTTGACTTCACGAACCCAACCCCAACTTTATCGGGTTTTTGTCCCTTTATATAGGTTATCCCCGTGGATGTTGTATACCAGAGGGAATACTCTGTATGCGGTGTTTCTGATTTAGGATAAAAATATTTCGCGTTTGTATGTTGTAACATTCATTATGGGCATAAGCACTGAAGGACTAACAGCACTTTTCTTGCGAGTAACATGATTCAGAAAGTCATCTTGTAAGCGGTGTTGTTCCCTGAGAGAAGGCAGAAAGCTGGCGATGATCTATACAAATTTTGTTTTACATCCACTTGATTTAATATGTAAGTGGTATTTGGAAAAATCATGAAATAACGGTCCTTGCAAATCCAATATTTTTGACTTTGCTTGAATTTAGCTCTCACTGTCAGTCCGTTGTTTGCACCCGCTGGGTTGGGGTCCCCTTGGATGATCGTGATCATCTGGGTAAAATACTGTGTATTGGTTTTGTTGATGTAGTGGAAGGATCTAAATTCATCAATGTTTGATCATAGCCGTTTTAAGGGTTTTTTGTTACATGTCCCCTGATGTTTTGTTTTGTAAGTAACCCCTGAAGACGAAACAAAAACTGTAGAAACAGGTTACAGGACATTTTTTCATTTGCTTCAAGAGGTTTCCCATTGCTTTCACCACTTTTAATCTCACATAAAGTTGAGACCCCTTCAAATCGATGTATTCGATTGAATTGTAGAGTTTATTCTAAATTCGATTGGGCTTCATCTGTTATTGAGATGATGGTCGAATTTCTTGGTATGTGACATTGTTTACAGCTACTTGTGTTGGTGGAGATCGAATAACTGTAACCCATAGGGAAACCTCATGAAAAACTTCATTGTTTAACACTGACATATTTATCCCAAAAAATCTTTTAGGTGGTTCCTTTTACTTGTGATTTTTTAGGAGTGGTTCTTTTAGCTTTTTTTCACAATTTTTGAGAGTTTTGTCTTAGCTTTTGTCCAGTTTTTTTCCACCTTTTTCTTTTGTTTCGTTTTATATTTCCTTTTTGTCTCTGTTTAGTTGTCTGTACCGTTTAGGTTTATTGTCGTTTCGATCTGACTTGTTTGTAGCTGATGTCGTAAAGATTGAAGTAGATGGTGTGCTGTTTTATTCGTTTATCTCCGATTTCGCTCTATCCACCACACTTTGAACTGGTGAACTTAGCTTATGGTGGAATTATTCATTTTCAAAGTATCTGATGGTTTTTTCTCAAATATTTCACCCTTTTTGGGGTCAGGTACATACAACGCAGAATTCATGTTTGTTTACAAACTGTAATGTCAGCAACACAGGTTCTTGTAGAAATGAAGCATTTGATCTTTATATCCTTTATATAGATTTCGAATTCTACTAGCTCTTTTTCTTTCACGGTAAATATATGGGTGTATCAAAACTGGAGCTCCAGCGATTACTTTTTAGTTTGTGGTTTAAAAGTCGTTAAACTGGAACTTTCTTTCCTTCCACAATTACTTTCCCACATATTTGAAATATGAACATAGTTTGGCTCGAACTGTTTGTACCTTTGAAGTGAGGCTTGAAATTCTATCAATGCCATTTCCATTTTCCCTTTAAATATCAGTGGTGATTTTAATGTACTTAAAATGCCAGGGTTTATTGTTGGGAAAATAGTCATTACTTTCGTCACTCTTTATATACACTATCATGTTTCTTTGACTTCTTGCTGAAACCCAGGAATTGAATGAGGATGGGAAACCATCCCACGATACGAAATACTCCAGTTTTCCCGCCGTTTTCTTTTCCTTAAAATTTTTTCATAAACCATAAACTGTTTTCGTCTTTTTCTATTTTTGTAGCTCTGTTATTATAAAAAAATCCAGAAATCACCTCGTTGTTTAAGTCTTTCACCGATACATGGGAATTCCATCTTTATATTGTCTATGATTTATTTTGATACTTCTTAGTAAATTGTTCATGATAGGATCTTTGAAAGGGATGTTTTATATGAGAATACGAAAAGATTCCTTTCTTGAATTGAATGTACTTTTCTTTGGATTTTTTCGGGGATCTTAGGTACTGTAATAAAATAATCGCTCATTTTGTTTGTTAACCCTCTTTCGGTGCTGTGTTGTATAAACTCTAGCGGCGATGCATTATAAATTTTCTACTATACTTTGTAGATCATCAATATATCGATAGATCTCTTGTATCTCTCCATCTGTACAAACTTTACTTTCATTGTTTTCTGTACACGTTTTAACATAATTCGCTTTAGGAATTATTCTGCGTAGTTTAAAATAATACCAATTTTTGTCTTTCAAATATTTCTTCAAAAACCGTTATTGAATTTGAACCTTTATCCGTCTCAGTTTTAAAGGCTTTCTTTCAGCAAATATTTTTTTTCATGATTGTTTAAAAAAGTGTGGCTGTTTTGTCATGCAACGGTTTTACCCATAGGTAACGATAATATTTTCAATCACAAACAACAAAAATCGCACCCACCATTATATTTCTTCAGGTTTTCCACTGAAGTTAAAATCAGCATCAAAAATGTTCATCAATAGATGATACCAGAACTCTTGCGTTTTAAATGTGTGTCGTGGTTTCTTGATAGAGAATGTTGTCGTGGATTTTTTTTAAACCATTTCTTTATAAAATGCAGTGTAAATACTTTGGGATATTTTTTCTCCAAAATTCTGTAAAGCTTTTGAGGACCGTAAATGCCCAGGGTTATTTTATTTTAGTAATATTTCTGTAGAATGATCCTTCTCTTGCTATCATAACTAAATGAAAAGGTTAAAGTACAACCCATTTTATTTTGATTTTGAATTTGTATTCTGTTAGTGTACGCTGTTTTAGGTCACCTTCTTGCTATATATGTTTACACTCCCTAACAGATGTTAAAGAGTATCTGGGGTGTACACAGGTATCAGTTATGGTTTACTGATCGCATATGGTGGATTGTTTACACTGTGGTGTGTTGAGCGTGCTGAGATAGGATTAAATTGGTTGCATGGGTTTTTGGTCACTGAGGATACCACACTAACAATAACCTATTAAAACCATCTCAACTTTTCTGGTTATCAACTTTGATATATTTTCCATACTTTTGACAATTATTTAATAGTAACAACACAACAAAACATTATATACATTATATTAAATATTTATTTACACGACCATAAAAAAATTAAAATCATTTACATCAGTAAAAAATACATGAGATATGAAAATGCACAACATTAGAGATCAATTACATAATAACTACCCAAAAATGGTTATTACACAACCACTTTTCCACACAAAGTATAACATTTTTCGATCATACATGATTTACATAACAAATTCGTGTTACAAACTACTTTATTTGCGCTATAGAACAATCTATTTTCTAGATGTGCAATAGTCAGCACCCTCTTCTTCATTTTTGTTTGCCACTGATCGGTTTTCATTGCACCCAACCAGTCTTTAATCAATATTTTTAGTTTTGTAATGCCAGTAGTTCAGGACATATGTTGAGACAAATTATAATCTCACTCAAGATAGAAGATCATATCTTCATTAACCACTGACCAACAAATCAAAGTACATCTCGATATGTTCTTTAGTATCGTACATGATTTCACGAATGTTGAATTGTGATGGGTGTTAACCTCACACCCATTAACATTGTTGTTTAACAACAATCACCAAGACATTTATATAAAGCCTCTGCATCACAAAATCGAAGTAGGAGTTCATTATCTTACGTGAGCTGTGTTATCATTCATTTTGAAATGTGTTTAACGAGAGATTATTTGACCAAGGAGATTGTTCACCAAATGTGTATGTGTTACGATGGCTTCCCGAGAATTTATCAACAACGTTTCACCTATTGTGTATCAATGTTTTTAGGAAATCACAGGAGGTGAATGTTTATGATGCTCTTCCCCGGGGTTGTTGTTTTCTCCCACTTAGGGGAGTTCTACGTGACAAGAAAACAAATAACTTTGTCACTGTACCCAGAATAGTAGAATCCCGCTTTGGCTAACTGATATTGTTTGGTTCTATCTGTGATGACCAGGTATCAAAGTGGAAACTCGAACGTTGTAGTATTTTAGTTTTTTTGCGATAAGCAATCAAACAGTCCATAAGTTCATGGTCATCAAGAAAGGATTTTAGTAAATGAACACTTTGCTTTAAGTCACAGACTGTTTCGAATTGTTTTAAACTCAGTTTTATCTGTGATGAGCCTTTCTTCAATAAAATATGGTGTGAACGTTCAGTCTTTTTCCCATCAAAGAAAGTTTTTGATCGGTTACAATAAAACCTGGTTACGAATGGTGACCACTGTACAGTTTCCCAAACCCTTTGTTGTAATAGCTTATTGTTTCTTCGTAAATTCAAGTTGAGCTTGGCCATGCTAAAAAAAAAGAAGACATGAATTAAACCCGTGTTGATGATATAAAATCTCTCTCTGTTATCATTGTAACGAAATTTTAAAAGGTGTGAATAAAGGGGTAAACTCTAATTATATCAAATAAGGCTAACAGAGTTACATAGCTTAAAAAAATGTTTTTGAACTTTAAAATAAATTATTTACAAATTAATATTTCACACTTACCAATTCAATCCAATATTTCACAACAAGAGATTGTCGTGTGAGTGGGATGATGTTCTGTGAGGATTTAAACAAAATTACCATCTTTTTATACAATTTGAAACAAAATTCAACCCTTTACCTGATCCCCCCATCGACCTTTAGCTATGAGCATGCGCAGACGTAGCTAATAGAGTAGCCTCAATTCGACCTTAACCTTGGGAAACATAGGCATGCGCGGGTTTATGACTGGCTTAACCTACTGAATTAAACGTTTGCTTTTTTACTTCCAACATGAATACATTAACTCTACTCCAGATCTTTATCATAAAATCCTTTCTTTAGATTGTTTATATTTCAAAAGGGTTGGGTAACACATAACCATTTCAATACTCAACACACCAACTAGATCCTTATCTGGATGTTTGAATTGTAAGATTAATAACAGCAGCTATAATTTGCCATACACGACTATCATTTGAATATAAAAGTGATTTTTTTTTAGCAAATTCGGGTGTTACAACTGTTTGATAACAACGAGTTAGTTTCGATATTCAGGTAGTGGGTTTTGGGGTTAGGGGTTTTTGGTGTTCTGTCATCTTGATAGACAATTCTTTGATCTGTTGGCTGTCAAATTTTATGGATTATACACTGAAGATAGGGTAGTAGGATGTTGAATGTTTTATGAGCGTAAGTGTTGATGTTTGGAGAAAACGTGAAAATCACTGATATTACACAATACGTCAAATTAACCTTAACCAATCTAAAGCATGCGCAGATATGACCTAAATAGTACCCTAATTCGACCTTAACCTTGAATCATGAGCTGCGCAGACATGACCTAATAGAATACCCTTAATTCGGCCCTTTAACCCTTGAATCATGAGCATGCGCAGTCGGTGGTCTAGGTCATTGACCGTGATGACGTAGGTTTGACCTACTTACCCAGATCTGGGACTGGAACCTCTGGAACCCCGTTTAAAGCTCCTAGTTTGCTACTACTAATAGTACCATGGTTGTCGAAATCAACATTGCAATTTGATCAAATATATAGATGTATTGCAGGATTTTGAAGGCACTGGGTATAATCACAATTTCTGTGCAAATAAAACTGTAAAAGAAGCAAGTTTATTATTTCAGTGTTCATCCGCAATTACATTCATTAAACTACCTATAAATAACCTTATTTGCACCACAAATTTGCAGCTGTCGAATAAGCTCATAGCTCAATTAGTAAGAACGTCGTTTTTTTTTTTTTTTTTTTTTTTTATTACTTATTTTTTTTATTATATTTTTGGATGATATATTTAGAATTTTTTTATTCTAGTTTTTATACTTCCATTATTTTGCGTTTTTAACATTTTAAAATCATAGACCACACGATCCTCTCTACATATAAATCATTTATAGAGAGGTCGATTTTTCTAACATGAGAGTCCTGCGCATAGACAGGTTAAGTTATAAGGACAAACAGTAAAAATGAGACGGGGACAGTACGTTTAATGTAAGTCGTCAATTTAAATATTTTGTTTTTAATCTTTTCTTGTTAGTGTTTTAAATGACTGCAGTGTCCTAGTCGCATCTGTATGTCACAATTCAGAAAGTACTTTAAGGATTGAGTTTATATTTTATACAATGGTCAAACTTTACTTATCAAGAACAAAAACTCTATCTTGCTTCATCTCTATTAAATACTTGTAAGGTGAAATTATGTTTTTCTAGAACATATTTCAAAAAACTATTGAAGGCATGGATATCATTCTTTACATTTGGCAAGGGTGTGAAGTGACAAAGAACAATAACTTTATCTTGTCCCATTCAAAGGGGTCTGGCACGAAAGTTGGGTCATATTTCTACTATATATAATACAAGGGATACTACTCCCGATTGACCAAGATTCATACCCTCGTTGAAAAAAATACCAATATCTTAGTCATTTATGATGGTATATTCAAATTCTTTGCACCTGTCGCAAGCATATACATTTATGTAACAAAAAATCACAACTGTTTCACCCTTGCAAACGCAGTTATCAGGCAACAAAACCCGCTTTATGAAATTATCCTCAATTTTTAGAATATCGTTCATACACCGGTCTCCTAGTGTAAACAGTTGTATATGCGAACGGGCGAACCGATGCAATAACCACGTTAAACAAATGAACTGCTCACTCGGCATGCATAATCTTTTATCGGGAGCAAGAAATACAATAAATGTCACCATTTCAACCGTTTGCCTATTTTCCCTTTGCATTTAGCAATTCTACGAATCATGTGACTTTCAGAAGAAAGAGATGTTTTATTAGCTGTGTTTCTAGCTTCTACAACCAATCGAATTCATAGTTAGGTGATTCACAAAATGACTCATAATAGAAGCGAAAGATCGCTAACGTACGAATCGGTTAACCTTGTCCTCTCGCAGAAATGACTATTTACACTGGGAGACAGGTGTTTGTTTCTTTCTTGGGTTTAACATCCCACCGACAGTATTTCAGACGATGTCTACTTGAGACAGGTATAGTGTTGCCACGCTGCAGTATCACGCCGTAGTTATGTGGCATGAACCACATCCAGTCACATTAACCTGGCACAGGGCCAACCAGCCTTGCAACTACCCTTATATGCTGGCGCCAAGAAGGGGGCTATAACAGTACCATTTTTACAACTTTGGTATGTCGCGGCCGGGATTGAACACACAACCTCCCGCTCCCGAGGTGGACGCTCTAAACACACGGCCCCCGGAGGTAACCGGGTGTACGAACGCATGTCGATATTCAAAAAATTGAGGTTAGTTTCATAAAGCGGGTTTCGTTGCTTGATAATTGCCTCCGTGGCCGAGAGGGTAAAGTCGCTAACTTTAACACTCACTCAGCCCCTCACCCCGCGAATCTCAGCAGGGTCATTCGGATTTTCATGTGAGGAAGCCTTCCAGCTGGCTTGCGGGGTCGGTGGTTCTACCCGGATGTATCCGTGCATTCAGGGTCTTCCTCCACCTGTAATTAGCTGGACGTCGCTTTAAGACTGAAATTTCTGTGGAAGTACGGTAAACTAAAATAGTCAAGTCAAGTTGATAATTGCAATTGCATTGTTTAAACAGTTGTGATTTTCTGTTACATAAATGTATATGCTTGCGATAGGTGCAAAGAATTTGAATATACCATATAAATGACTGACATATCGACATTTTTTTCAACGAAGGTATGAATCTGTCAATCGGGAGTAGTATCCATATAGTGATATATGATTCACCTTTCGTGTCAGACCCCTTTGGTCCCATTTTCTTGCTTTTCTATTGAAAAATTTCTGTCTGCAGAAAATTTAAATGAAGTATTGTAGAGTAGCCCTGCGTTGTGTTTCCAAGGTTCGCAGGATCTGAGCAAGACAAAGTCCAAATTCTGGTTCACTTTTATTTCCTTGCTTCGTCCTTTGGCACAGCCTTTATCTCTCTTCTCTCTCTCTCGGACTCTTCTCCCGACCTCCTTATATACGTTTGCACGAGCCCGAATGAGTAACACTATGTAATCGTTATGTAGGTCAGAACTGCGTAAGCACATTCAGTTACGCCATGGCAACGCAGCTAGTATGAGTCAATTCGACCCTGTCCCCTAATATAGAAACACACCGAGGACTATTGCCAAATATGACTGCACCGGCCCCGCCTGAGCCAAATATGAAATGGGGTAAGTGAATTACGTAATTTCCGTTGTTTTACCACGTGGTTAACGTGGGCGTATGATGACAGATATCAACATTTTAGGATAAGCGGAAATGGTTCTAGTCTGATGCCACAATGACGCATCCATACCTATTCGTAGAATCAAACTTGGTTGCTGATCTTCGCACATTCCAGACAGTATGACGTAAAACGCGTTTGGTTCTATCTTCAGTAACCCGCTTCTAAAGATATTATTGAGACAAATAAGAATGTTGAGCGCATTCTCCTAGCGATATAAATTACGTTACAGGTATTGAGACGATTCAATATAAGAACCACTATTCCTTATCCATTTTTGTTTAATTTGACAGAGACAATTAATTAAAATAATCTATCTTACCTGCTGTTTTAATAAGATTTAGCTCCCTGATTTTTACATGCATACAACAAAAAATAAATAATATATAAAGTGATTGACATTATAATTCACACATTTTAACTTTCGCTTCTGACAGTGCTCTCAGTGCTTTGATTTCTCTATTCAGTACATGTGTATATAAAATAAAACGGAAAAAATTACATAAGTTAATTATTATCGAAAGTTTGTTGGTTTAGATTTGCTTCCACAATGTTGAGTGGACAATTCTGTCATTTTTTAGACCCCGAGATCTTGATCAGGGAATATTGTTTTTGCCCTTGCTGAATATTTTGTCTGGTTTACTCAATTATAGACTGACTGCATACAGGATTAAACATGCCTTTTAGAAATCATCTAAACAATTGAATTCAAACGAAAATTCAACAAATATTCATCCATTCACTCACACTGCAAAAACTTAACAGCAAAAATAATAAAAGAATTATGATTAAATGAAAAATGTATGTCTGCACCAAGAATTCGAAACCGCCACTTTTGAATACAAGACCCCTGAACTTAGCAATGGGCCATCCGGACTTATTTGATGTGTAAAGCATAAAAACCATACTACTATTAAAACAAATGTTGGATCTTAATAATTCACGAAAACTAACGGAGAACATCTTTGGGATTAATCAGTCTCGGGTCAATACTGTCAGACAATAAGCATGCCAACAAGTGCATATATGTGTTCAATGAATGCAGAGTTTTGTTATATATTACATTTTATGTTGCATGTCCAGTTATTTTACGTATTCATATTTTTATAGGTTGTACACATTGTCAACGCTGTGCAGTCATTCTATACAGTATCGTATTTCCATTATTGCCACTGTCAATAATGTAATTTCATTTTCATACACCCGGAAACGAAGATTTGGAGGGTAAATAGACGTCATTCTCTTGATTGGTCCGTCCATCTGTTTGTTGGGTCGCATATCTTGTGTACCATCTACAGGCTATATTTCTCATTTGATCTTAATGAAAATGTGTCGGGCATGTTCACTTTAATTAATTCTAGGCCTACTTCAATCACAACTAGATGTCATTCGTCAAAACGAATGATAGGACTTTCTGCAACCTGTGTTAATGCAAAAAGCAGGAGATAGAAGTTTCATGTAATGACTCACCTCTGGTAGTATTTCATGTTCATGCTGAACAATTGACATTGTATTCGCGAAAAATAAGCGTTTAGTTACGAAGAAAAAAATAAGTAGCAGTAGTAGTAGTATGCTTACGACGTCATATGACGTCACGACTCAAAAATATATGTAGAAATATGCAGAACCGCAAACTGTGTAAGTTTCAACTTTCTATCTCATCCGAAGTTCTTTAACACTAAAATGGAATTTTTGGTCCTATGTTCGAATCTTATTTCAGCCACAATACTTCGGTTTTTCGGAATTAAGGTTAGCTGACAAAATATTCACACCTTAGTTTCAGGATGTACCATCTGTGAAAATTTGAAGAAAATCTGATCATAAATGGCGGCTGTAGAGCGCGAAAACCATTTTTCACTATTTTTAGCTCTGGCGTCACGTGACGTCATAGGGTGCTGAAAATGCTGTTGCTCAAAAGCGCATACGTTACTGCAATAACTCTGAAATTTTCATTATTCTGAACAACTGGCATCATGTCGAAATTATTGCCCCAAATTAAAAAATTAGTGGTATGCTTATGACGTCCTCTGACGTCACGATTCAAAATATTTGTAGAAATGCTGCAGAACTGCAAACTGTGTAAGTTTCAACTTTCTCTCTCATCCTGAAGCTCTTCAATCCCAAACTGAAATTTTTGGTCCTATGTTCGAATATTACTTCAGCCACAGAACTTCGGTTTTTCGGAATATCGGTAAGCTGGCGGGATATGCACACCTTAGTTTCAAGGGGTCCCATCTGTAAAATATAAAGTCATAGGGTGTGAAGATTTTTTTGTTCAAAACGCATACTTAACGTCATAACTTTTAAAATGTTCATTTTTTTGAACAATGGCATCTGCAAATTTTTCCCCTAAAATGAAAATTAAGAAGTATGCTATGACGTCAATGACGACATTTGACGTCATGCTCAAAAAGTTTTTAAAAAATTCTGCAAACGCAAATGTTAGTTTCAAACTTTCTATCTCTCCGAAGTCTTTAATCCTAAAATAAATTTTTTTTCGGCCCCTATTTTCGAATCTTATTTCCGCCACAGAACTTCGGTCTTTCGGAATTTGGGTTGTGAAGGTTATCCCAAACCCTAGTTTAGTGTCCCCTTGGGAAAATTTAAAGAAAATCCGCCCTAAATGGGCTGTAACGTGAACCCATTTTTAACTTTTTTTAGTTTTTGCGTCATTGACGTCTTTTTGGGTGAAGATGTTTTTTGTTCAAAAGCCATATTTTTACTGTCAACTCTGAAATTTTTTCAATATTCTAACAACGGAACATTTCAAAAATCATTCCCCAAAAAAAAAAATTACGAAGTATCTTTTGAGTCACATACGTCTATGAGTCACGACCAAATTATAGTAGAAATTCTGCAGAACTAAAAGTGAAAGTTTAAAATTCTATCTAAACCCTAAAGCTCTTTAAATCCAAAAATAAATTTTTTTTCCCCGGTCCTATGTTGAAAAATTACTTCAGCCACAAAACTTCTGTCTTTTCGGAATTTCGGTTAGCTGACAGGATAAAACACCTTAGTTTAAAAGTACCATCTGAAAAAATTTTGAAGAAAGTCCACTATAAATGGCTGAGACGCGAACACCATTTTTCACTATTTTTAGCGTGACGTCATGGACTCAAGGGGACAATCTTTTAAAATCAAAATTTCCTCACTTGACAAATAAGCCATAAAAATTTCATCGCCCTAGGACTTTGCAACAATTAAAAAAAAGCTTTTAGTTAGGAAAAAGAAAAATAAAATAATAAAAAATGACGTCACTGACGCATATGACGTTTATTTTCACAAAATTGTTAGACACCCAGAGACCTACTAACTGACAAAAAAATTTTTCATCTAAAAAGGGGCAGTTTTAATAAGCTTTAAAATTGACGTCCGGTCAAATCTTGGTCCGCCATAGCGCTTGGATTTTTCAAATTTTTAAAAAACGGATCCCGGTTTACACAAAAAAACGAAAAAATACACATTCTGTGAAATTGAATAAAAATGGCCCATTAATAATGGCTTGGAGTGTACAAACTTTCGTAGTAAATTTCAAATGTGACATCAAGACTCTTGGCTTCTAAAAATCTTTGAATCGAATTTTCAGCGCTAAATCTTTTGTCATTAATTTTTCTTCCCCTTCGCAATTTCAACATATAGAAATACCTTTTAATATTAAAATCATTATCATATAATGAGTCACGTGAGTAAAATTTGACGTTTTTTTCACAAAATTTTTAAAGACCCCCAAAGACCTATATCGACCAAATATCATTTTCTATCTCAAATAGGACGATTTTAAAAGCTTTTAAAATTTACGCCTTGGTTCGAATCTTGAATTCCATAAAACCCAGGGACTTTTCGTTTTTAAAAAAAGGATCCGGATGACAACTAAAATTTTTAATCTACACTTCTGTGAAAATTGTGAAATGGGTTTTAAAAAATGGCGTAACCGCGTCAAACTTTTGTTGCATTTTTTCAAGGTAGTCATATACTCAAAGCATATGAAAATATAGAAATAAAAATTTTCAGCTTTAAGCATGTGTCATTAAATTTTCTTTCCCCCTTCGACAATTTAAACTATAGAATATTCTTTTTAAATTTTAAAAATACTTATCATAAGAGTCACGTGACGTATATGACATTTATTTTCACAAAATATTTAAAACTTTGAGACCATAACTGCCTAAATATAACTTTCATATTAAAAGGACAGATTTTATAAGCTTTTAAAAAATTTTACGACCTGGGTTCAAATTTGGTTCGCTATAAACCATGAATTTTTACGAATTTTTGAAAAAGGGCCCGGGATCACAAAGGCCAACATACACTTCGTGAAATTTTGATAAAAATGGGTCCAGAAATAAGGCTGTAACCGGCCGCCACTCTTTTTCACCTGACGTCAAATTTGACGTTATGTGACGTCGTTGAATTGAAATTATTGCATCCAAAAGCTACGGTTTGAAATATTGCCAAAAATTTTCATTGTTCTAGTCAATAGAGCAACTCGAAATTAAAAAAAAATAAAGAGGAAGAAAAAAAAAAATAATAGACCCTTTTGTTCTAAACAAAAGAAAGGGCTTTTCTAACTATGTAAAACCTGATCATCTTTTTTTATTTTTCTACATAAAAACATCTTCAAATATTGAAGAAAATCCTGATTAAAATTGCTTATGACGTAAAATGACCCCGACTCAAATTTTTTAAGAAATTCTGCAGAACTGCAAACTGTGTAAGTTTCAACTTTCTATCTCACCCTTTAAAGTTTTAACCAAAATGTAATTTCGGTCCAGTTCAATTTTATTTCAGCCCGAATTCGGTTTTTCGGAATTTCGGTTAGCGACGGACAGCACCCTTAGTTTCAGATGCCATCTTTGAAAATAAAAAGAAAAAAGACCAAAAATGGCGGGGCGTGGCGGAAACACCATTTTCCTATTTTGATCTGAGTCATATGAGTCATGGGGGTGGGAAGATGCTTTTGTTCAAAAGCCATATTTGATGTATAACTCTGAAATTTTCATTATTCGAAAAACGGCCATGTCAAAAATTTTTTCCCCAAAAAATGAAAAAAAAAAGTATGCTTAGACGCCATGGTCCATGACGCACGAAAAAATGATTTGAAATTCTGCGAACTGCAAACGGTAATTTTCAATTTCTATCTCCCCTAAGTCTTTAATGTAAAATAAATTTTTGGGCCCTTGTTCGAATCTTATTCAGTCACAAAACTTGGGTTTTTTTGGGGAATTTCGGTTAGTTGACAGGAATCCACCAGTTTATGATGTCCATCTGTGAAAATTTAAAGAAAATCCGACCATAATGGCCTTTTTAAGCGTAAACACCATTTTTCACTTTTTTTACCCTTGACGCCCCTACATAAGGGTGCGAAGATGTTTTTTTAAAAAAACGTATACTTTACTGTAAACCCCTTGAAATTTTCATTATTCTAAACAACGCATCATTTTTAAAAATTTTTTGCCCTAAAAAAAAATAAGAAGTATGCTTATGAGTCACATGACGTCATATGACTTCACGACTCAAAATTTATTAAAATTCTGAGAACTGCAAACTGTGAAAGTTTCAACTTTCTACCACCTGATGCTCTTTAATCCAAAAGAAATTTTTGGTCCTATGTTCGAATCTAATTTCCCCACATACTTCGGCCCTTCAAAATTTGGGTTATTTGACAAATAGTTCCCCTTTAGTTTCAAGCTGTCCTCGTGAAAATTTGAAAAAAACCGACCAAAAATGACGGCTGTAGAGTGCGAACACCATTTTTCATTTTTTTTTTAGTGTGACGCACATACGTAAAATTGAAGAGAAAATTAGTGCTTTTAAAAAGGGGAAAAACGTCAATCTGACCTGTTAAAATTTATCTGCGGCTTATTGGAACCTTTTTTTTAATTTAAACCTAAAAAGGTAAAAATAAAAAAAATAATAATAACTAGACCCCCTTTTTTTCAAACAAAAAAAGGGTTTCTGCTAACTAGTCAAACCTGATCATACTTTTATTTTTTGACATCACCATCTTCAAATTTTGAAAAAAGCCCCCCCAAATTGCACTGTAGAGTGCAAACATAAATAAATAATAGAGGAAATCTGTGATGCATAAACTAATTAAAATTTTAAAGTCATTGCATTAAAAAAGGATTAGTGTTTTTGTTTTAGTTTAAAATTTTCATAATCAATTTTTTCCAGAACCATCTTTAAGAAAACACGAAAATACTCAATCTTCGTTTTCTGAAAGGAAAAATGAGGAACTACCCTCTTACATGCAAAAAAGGTATACAAATTCCTTTTCTACAAAATTTTCATTTCTCATATCTTCATTGAAGTTTTTTGTTCAATTAAAGGGGGGCACGGAATTAAAATAATTACTGTATCCCTTTTTCCCTTTTAAAAGAAACAAAATAAAATTTAGAATAATATTTGGGATCAATGCAGAAGTCAAGGGAAAAAGTTTCTTTTTTTTCCAGAAATTCTTACTTCAGAACTATGATGTCCGTTTTTAAAACCCTGGTCCGTTAAAAGGGGTCTTCTGATTCAAACTGTACTTACTTTATGTTTAAACCTATCGTTTTTGCGTTTTAAAAAGTTATTCCCCCCCCCAAAAAAGGAAAAAAATGGGAAAAAGATTTTATGTAACTACTCCATTCGACAATAATTTAAATAATTATGACGATCATTAAAAAATAGCATAGCTCTAAAAACCGCATTGAATATATAAAAAATATTGTTCTTCATGATTTTTTCAACAAGAGGGCCAGGTGCCCTAAAGATCAACCTGAGAAAAACTGCCTTATTACCTGTCAATTTTACAAATTATAGCAAAATTGTACTGAAACAAAATTCCATCGATTATTTATAATTCCCAAAGAAAAGGAGCCTGTTTCAAATTTGAAGTCAAACTTGACTGAAAAAAATTTAAAAAACAAAAATTTAAACATAAAAAGGGGATAAACTCTTGACTAATTGGAAAATTTCAACATTATCGAACTTGGCAGAAAGAATATGGTAAAACATTTTTTAAAAGATTGAAGATGTTTACTCAGAAATGAAGAGCAGAGTGCAAATAAAGTAAAATTTCATATTTTATTAAAAAAGGGGCTAACCCTGACCTATTTGACAGATTCACTAAACGAACTTCCCAAAAAAATAGGGCTATAACTTTGTCAAAATTTTGAAGTGTTTTCTTAAGAAATGAAAATCTAGAGGCAAAAAACAAAATATTGGCATTTTTAATATTTAAAGGAGCATAATCATGACCTTTGGGCCGATATCACCAATCAAAATTGTCCGAGATTTTATGGTAAAAAACTTGTCATAACGTTTAAAGATGTTTTTCAAAAAATGAAGTGTAGAGGCAAACAAACTGAAAATTGGCATTTTTTATATAAAAAGGGGATAACTCCTGACCAAAAAAATTTAATATAGCCATAATCAAAGGTGACCCGAATGATGGTAAAAAACATTGCCCATAAATTTTAAAGATGATGTTTAAAAAATGAAGGCAAGAGTGAAAGTGTCAATGACAATGTAAAATCAGTTTTTTTTTTCAATATTAAAGGGGGCAAATCCTGACGTAATAGGCTGATATCACCATATTGGGACGCCAAAAGTTTTTGGTAATAAACATTTTCATAAAGTTTGACATGATTGCTTAAGAAAGAAGATCCCAGAGTGCAAAAAAAACTAATTGGGGAGGGCAGAACACGGTGGTTGACGGAGGGACAGACGGACGGACAATGGCGGACAACGGAAAACGAAAATCACGATTCTTATAGCCATCTGAGCCATGTCTAGGTGAGCTAAGAACAAAAATTTTTCTTAAAAAAAAGCAACCAAGTGTTTAGGAAAACTGCAGAAGTGCATAAAAAGAACGGTAAAAATTTTTTTTTCACTAACTTCTTTATATGACCAATTTTAAAAAAGAAAGGGCCTTTTTATTTTTCCAACATTTCCGTGTTTCTGTTTAACTTTTCTGTTATGTTTCTAAATACAGAAGTTTTTTTTAAAGGGAAAGGAAAAAAAATCGGAAAACGATGTTATGTTTATTATTGCCCTTGGGAAAATAACTTTAAAATTTAATGGTCGATCATTAAAATCTGCATTCATAAACCCCCGCATTGCATCGCTTATAATACTGTTCTTTATGTTTTTTTCAAAAATTAATAGTTTCTTAGAAAAAATCAACAAACGATGGGGAAAATGCAAAATGCAAAAAAAGAAGGGTTTTTAAATAAATTCTTATTTCTCATCAAAACTTCCTTTAGGATTTTATGCCCAAATTTTAAAACGCTAGGTACCATTAAAAAGGGCCCTTTTAATTTCCAACATTTCAGTGTTTCATGTTTCAATTTTTTCTATTAGGGGTTTTTGAGTATGAAATATTTTTAAGAAAACGGCAAAAACGGCTAAAAGATATTCATGATATTTTTCCCCTTTGGACAAATAACTTTATACTTTATGGTCCGATCATAAAATCTGAATATCATTAAAACCGCATTACATAATGAAAAAGAAAAAAAAAAAAAAAAAAAAAAAAAAAAAATATTATTTTTATTTAAAAAAAAAAAATAGTTTTGCAATCAAGTGATGGGACTTCCTGCGGGAGTGCATGAAAATACTTTTTTACTAAATTCTTATTTTTCATGAACTTTCTTTATTTACGTCCAATTTTAAAAAGTAGGTACCGTTAGAAAGGTCTTTCATTTCCCACAATTCCCCTTGCTTCTAATTTATGTATCTTTAAACACTTTGTGATACGGGCGGTTTAAACCGTGGCATCGGCAAAGTCGGGGTAAAATGTTCATATCGTTTTTTTTTTTCCCTAAAACTTAATAAATTTTAGGTCAATCTTTAAAATGTAAACATCAAAAGAACGGCCTGACATTGATCTAAAAATTTAAACATTTTTACTCTTATTAACAAAAATCAAAATTTCAGAAAAAAGTAGTTTGTGAGCCTAGGGTTGCAACATTTTTTTTTTCTCAATAACTAACGATTAAACCCCCTCTTCAAAAACTAATATCATCTAAAAGGCCCTTTTAAAAGCCTAAAATTATACGCATAGTGTCTCATAAAATATTTTTCGTTTTTGAGTAATAAGGCCGAAGAAAAAACCGAAAAACTAAAATATGACCTTGCCCTTTTGTGTTTTTCCCGGAAAACGGATGTACCATGTTCGACGGACACAAAAGTTGCACTTTAAAAATAAGGTTACAGAAAAACGCTAAAAAAAAAAAAAGCCTGCAGGGCCAAAAAAACCGTTATTTAAAATGCAAATTGTTATTACTTTTCTGAGTTAAATGACGTCTTTGACGTCGTTGTAGGGAAAAGCAAAAAGAAATCCCAAGACACATATATGTCCAATTGTCATGTTCTGCCACAGGAGATTTGAATACAAAAATATGTTTTTTTGACCAAAGTTTGAATCTCTATTTTGAAAAAAACTCGAACTTTTTTGAATTTTAAAAATTCAGTGAGTATGCCATTTACACCCTAATTTACACTTTTGTAAAAAATTTTTGGGCCCCGCTGGATAATATGCGGCTGCAGAGCGAAAAACAAATTTGGTAGCATTTTTAAACTGTGACTCACATGAAAATTTTGAAAGAAAATTGTGCATTCAAAACACCAAAGTCATCTGATGACTATTAAAATTTCATGCTGCGGGTTTTTGGGAAACCCCTGTTTTAATTTAAACCTCAAAAAAAGGGAAAAATAATAATAATAATACTAGATTTTTTCTTTGAACAATTGATAGACTTTCTGCTAACATTGAAAAATATAAAGATTAATTCCTTTAGAAAGAATATATATTAAATTCCCTACCTTTTACTTTTTTTCGTATGGGACTTTCATGCAGATTTTTTTGAAATAAAATTTCAAAAAAATAAACAAGTAACTGGTGGCAAGAAACACTGGGGGCCCCTACCGGTGGGGTCATAATTTTTCGATTACCACATCAACCAAATTTTGGCCAAGAAAAAAAAGATTTTGGGTTTAAAAGTAAATGAAAGGGGAATTTTTAAATTTATGTCCATTTAAGCAAGACTTAATGTAGAGTTGTTGACTTCTGTGCCCACAACAATTCATGAAAGAAAGACAATCAAGAAATAGAATTAATATTAGTTAGCTTGCCTGACCCAAAATTTTTTTCTTTAGTCTTTAGTCTTGTTGTGGAAATTTGATAACTTCACTCGCACCCCACCCTACTATAAATCCTTAAAAAATTTTTAAAAAGTTTCGGGGGGGGAATCCCATTTTTTGTAAATTTTTCACTATTTCTTTACCATAGAAACCCAATTTTAGTCAAAGAACAAATTAAAATGATGTGCATAATCTACATATTGCCATCTAGTTATACCAAGTTTCATAAGTTAGTTTGCTTAGTTATAAAGTTATAGGGATCCCTTTTTTGCCATTTTTCATATTTCCTTTAGCAAAGAAATAAAAAATTTTAGTTGAAAAACAAAAAAAAAACAACGTGCAAATCGACACATTGCCATCTATTTCCCAAAGTAAGTTTCATCAAGTTGTTTCTTAGTTAAAAGTTATCGCGGGATCCTTTTTTTTTGAAAATTTTACTATTTCCTTTACCATGCAACCACAATTTTAGTCGAAAAAAAAAAAAATTTCAATGTGCAAAAATCTACACATTGCCACTGTCAAAACCAAGTTTCATAAGTTACTTGCTTAGTATAAAGTATCGCGGGGCCCCCATTTTCCATATTTTCCTATTTCCGTTACCAAGCAACCACAATTTAGTCGAAAAAAAAAAATTAAAAAAATGGCAAATTACACATTGCCTCTAGTCATAAACCAAGTTTCATCAAGTTGCTTGTTTGTTATTAAGTTTGGGGGGCCCCAGTTTTGAGCGGACAGACAAAGGAGGGGAGACGGAGGGCAACTTAGTCCTCTCCGCTGTGAACACCGGAAAGGGACTAATAAATCTTTATTTTGATATCGCTTTCTTTTAACTTGACCAATTTTACTTTTCTGGGGTACCAAAATAAAGGCCCTGAAATTCAATTGTACTTTTGGGGAAGTTTTATTTGGTAAAAAATTTTTCTGATTATTTTTTTTTTTCTTGTCTTTTCCCCATATTTTCCTTTTAAATTTAAAACTTTTCTCTTTTCAAATTTTTTTGGTTTCTTCATCCACAATCAGATTTTTAGCCCCCGTAGGCCATTCCAAAAATTGTCAAAATCTTCAAGATCTGTGATTCGGGCGGGAAATTCAAAACTTTAATTTAAAAAGAAAACATTTATTTAATACGAAACAATCAGTATTTTTCGACTCCCGATCACCCTTTTTGGAATTGTCCCCATTATCCCGTTTTCCAATGTTTTGATTGATAAAAGAATTTCCCCTTGTCACGTTGAATCCACGACAAAATCGGCTGGTTTCCCGAATTTTCAGACCCCAATTAGGTTGCGCCCCCTTCCCGGGCCCTTGTGTTTGGGCCTTTTTTTACGAACTATACAGGTTCAGCCCAATATTTACATTTAATATAACCAAATTTTCCTTTTTTGGGGTTTCTTTTTCAACGGGGGAAATAATGGCACTTTTGAAGGCAACAACAAATTATTGCCGGGTTTAAAAAGGTCATTTTTAATTTTTTTTAAAACGTCAAAATTAACACGCCATGGTATCTAAGTAAAATTAAAAACATTGACAAAAATATTTTTCACATAGGGTTTTTTATTTTTTTGGTTTGTTGTAAACAACGATAATTAAAAAAAAAAATTCAGTTTTAAAACGGTTAAATGCAGTTAAAACGCCAAAGGATTAGGGTAAACAAAGTGCAATTTTACCCAAATAAATAATTAAAATGTTCCAAAACGTCCCGGGGGGGGGAAAATCCCCCCTAAATATTTTGGGGGCCAAAGTTTGGTCCCCCCAAAAACAAGGGAGCCCCCCCAAAAACCCCCCCCGGGAACCCATTTTTTTTTAAAAGACCTTTTTGGGTTTTATCAAAGCCCACGACCCCCCGCTCCCGAGGCGGGCGTCTAAAAACCGGCCCCGGGAACGGTACACCTGTTTAGCGTAAAACAATATGTATAAGTAAAAATTTTTTTTTCAATTTTAGCTAATCAATCTGTAAAACTTAAATTTTCCGAAAAGCTTCAATTTAAGGTGAAAACGAAAAATAGGATATTTTATGAAAATTCTTTCAATTGGGTTTTTAAACGTATTTTTTTTTTGTAATTCCCTTTTTCTTTACCAATTTCAAAACCTTAGGGGGCAAAAAAATTTTGTTTTAAAAATTTTCTACATCCCCACTTTCTTAATTTTAAAACTTATTTCTTGATTTTTAAGAAAAGCCGTAAAATTCTGACTGACGGCAAAAAACGCTGAAATTTATATGTTTAAATTCTTATTTTTGTGTAAATTCCTTATATTTGATCAATTCAAAAATTAAGGGACCAAAAGTCGTCTTAAAATTCCTAATTCATTTGCTTAATTTTGATTATTTCATATGGGGGTTTTAAAATTAAGCTTTAAAATCTTCAAAACGACAAAATCGCTGAAAATTCTACATTTTTAAAATTTTTATTTTTTTTGTAACTTCCTTATCTTGGATCAATTTTAAAACTTTAGGTTTCCAAAAAAATCGTCTTAAAAATTTTTACATTTTCACACGCTTTATCTAAGGAATATTTTTAATATTTTTGAGATACAAGCTTTAAACCCCTTGAAAAAAGAAAAAATCCCAAAACTATAAGCACGAATTTTTTTTTTCTCCATTACTCAGATTCTTTGGTCAATTATTAAACTTTAAGCATCAAAGAACGCCAAACATTGCTCTAAAAATAAAATTCAAAGGATTTCGAGATATAAAATGTTAAAAAACACCGGGGTTTTCCGAATTTTTGTTTTTCCGCCATAAATCAAACCCATTTAACCCCGATCTCAAAAAATAAAATCACTGAAAGGGTTTTTTATGCACTACAAATTATAGATAGTGTCTCGATGAAAATTTACGTTTTTTGGGTATTTTAAGGCCCCAAAAAAAAGCCCAAATTGATAAAGACCTTTACCTTAGGGGGTTTTCCGAAACGGAAGTAACATGGCTCTATAGAATTTTACTGCACTTCAGACAAAATTTCATGTAAATATACAAAAAAAAAGCTACAGGCTTAAAAAAACCGTAAGTTTTAAAACAAAATTTAATTTAGATAAAAGCGTCATGTGACGTCATATGGGGTTCATCTTTTTAGAATTAAAGAAAACTAAGACTAATATTCGTCCAAAAACTCAGCTTTCTACCCTTTTTGGGAAACGATTTTATCGCATTTGAATTTTTTGTCATTAGTTCGAATTTGGGTTCGCCATAAAACTTTGCCTTTTCGAATTTGAAAAACGGACACCGGGATGCACAACTGAGCCAACAAAAACATTCTGTGAAATTTTGATGAAAACAACCCGAAATAATGGCTGTAGACCGCGTACAAACTTTTTTTTCCCCCACGTCAAAACGACGTTATATGACGCATATAATTAAATTATTGCGTCGGAAACCCATGGTTTGAAAAATATGCCATAAAATTTCATTTTCTGAGTCAAAGGCAACACCTCGAATTTAAACAAATAAGAGGAAAAAAAAAGAATAAGAAGAAGAAAAAAATAACTAGCTTCTTTTTTTTGAACAAAAGAAGGGGTTTTTGCATGAAACCATGACAAAACCGGGGGTTTTTTCGAATTTGGCAAACTATATAATCCCGCACAAATTTAAATCGATATTTAACTTTTGTGAAAATTCCCAGCAAAAACCGCCCTAAATACGGGGTGCAGCGCGAATGAAAATTTTTGGGGGTTTTTGTAGTTTTGATGCATGTGAGTCATATGAAAATTTTCTCATTAAATCTTAATGTTCATGTTACCTACTGGACATTAAATTTTTTATTGTCTATGAGCCCTTTTTCATGAGTAAATGACTTTTTGGAATCGGAAAATTTTCCCACAATTTGATGGCATATGCGCCAAACTTACAAAATGCAAAAGGGAAAAACAGAGAGTATAAGCTCGCTAAATACAAATTTCTACTCATCAAAAAACGATTTTATACGTATTTAAAATTTGACGCCTTGGCTCGAACTTTTTTCGTCAAAGAACTTTTTTTTTTTCAAACTGGGAAACATAGAATCCTGCCCAATGAGGTCGTAAAAATATAACCTTGAAAATTTCATGCCAATTATATTTTAAAGCGGCTGTACAAGCGGACAAACTTTGGTGTTATTTATGTTCTGAAGTCGTGGGGATCATAGAAAATTTTAAACATTTTAATTAAATGTTCCGTTTATGTACAAAGGACATTTTAATTTGCATTGTCTATGAAGCTTTTGGAACATAGGGAAAAATTTACATCAAGAAATCGGAAATTTATCAAAATTGATGACGTCTTTTGACGTTCTCTTTACAAAAAGCAAAGGAAACACAGAGTATATAATCTCGCCCAAAAATAACTTTCTATCTCATTAGAAACGATTTTATAGTATTTGAATTTGACGTCCTTTGGGTTTAAAACGGATTCGCAATAGAACCCTTTTCTTTTTCGAAACTTTGGGAAACCTTTAATCTGCAAATGGGTTTAATATATAATTTGTGGAAATTCCAGCCAATCCGTCATTTAAGACGGCGTACAGCGCGTACAAACTTGGTAGCTATTTTATTTGATCATGTGACGTCATTGAAAATTTTTAAAAATTGGATCAAAAGAATATCATAAACCCACAAAGGACCTTTTCCATTGTTAGAACCCTTTTCAAATGATAAATTGACATCAAGAATCGGAAATTCTTTACAACTTGATGCGTCAAATGACGATATACGTTCATCTTTACAAAATGCAAAGGGAAAAACGAAAGTATAATCTCGCCAAAAACAAATTTCTTCTCATTTTAGAAACGTTTTTATATGGTTTGAAATTTGACGTCCCTTTGGGTTTGAACTTGGATTCGCCATAGAAACCCAGTTTTTTTTCGAAACTTGAAACCTATATAATCCTCACTTGAGTCGTAATATATAATTTCTGTGAAATTCCATGCCCCTCCCTCCATAAAAAACGGCTGTACAGCGCGTACAAACTTTGGTGTTTTTTAGTTCTGACGTCATGTGACTATATGAAAATTTAAACATTGAATCTAATGTTCTGATTACCTACATAGGACATTTAAAATTTTTATTGTCTTTTAGCCTTTTCAACATGAGTAAAATTGACATCAAGTAATCGAAATTCTTTACAACTTGTACGTCATATGACTTTATAAAGTTTCTTAACAAATGCAAAAAGGGAAAAAAGAGAATATAATCTCCCAAATATCAACTTTCTATCTCTCGAATCGATTTTTATGGATTTTAAAATTTTACGCCTTGGTTCGAAACTTGGTTGCCATAGAAAATTGTTCTTTCAATCTTGGCAAACCCATTTAAAAACCTGCACAATGAGGTCTTAATATATAACTTTGGAAAAAAATTTCCTTACAATCCTCCATAAATAGGTGTACAGTGGTACAAATTTGGGATTTTTTTAGCGAGTCATTGACGCCATGTGAAGATAAAAAAATTTTATTCCAAAATGTATTTCTTAGGGGTTGTTTTATAGAATTTCTTTGTCCTAGACTTTAGAAATTAAAGAAATAACAACATGAAAAAGGTTGGAAAAAAAAAATAATAATAAAGATTTCATTCGTTTATACGAATGATGGCCTTTTTTCCCAACATGAAAAATATAAAAAATTAATTTCCCATAGAAGGGTATATATTAAAAATCCTACCTTTTTTCCCTTTTTTTTTTTCGATGAAATTCTCAGCATGAACTTTTTGAAATAAGCCTATTTCCAAAAAAAAAACAAAATAACTGGTGTTGCAAGCAACACATGGTCCCCCCACCCGGGGAGGTGCATAATTTTTCCATTACACAGCAACCAAATTTTGGCCAAAAAAAACAAGACTTTGGTTAAAGTAAATGTAAGGGAATTTAAGTTATGTCCATTTTAAACAAGACTTATATGTGAGTTTTTGTCTTGGTGTGCCCCCCTTTTAAAATTTTGCAAGCAAGACAGATGAAAAATAGAATTATAAAGTTACCTTGGCTGATCCAAAAAGTTTTTCTTTTGTCTTTAATCTTGTTGATGAGAAATAGAATTTCACTCTGCATCACCACCCCGATATATCAGCCCTTTTAAAAATTATTTTAAAAATTTCGCGGGCGCGGGGTCCCTTTTTTTCATTTTTCACTATTTCCGTTACCATGCAACCACAATTTTTGTCAAAGAAAAAAAATAAAATGATGTGCTAAAATTTCAAAAGCCATCGTGTACCAAATTTTATAAGTTAGCATGTTAGTTATAAAGTTTCAGGGATCCCATTTTTCCAATTTACATTTTCCCTTAAATATCAAGAAAAATTTTGTTTAAGAAAAAAAATAAAACAACGGCATAATCGACACATTGCCATCTAGTCATAACCAAATTTCATCAAGTTTTGCTTGCTTTTTATAAAGTTATCGGGGATCCTTTTTTATTTGCCATTTTCACTATTTCCGTTACCTAGCAACCACAACTTTAGTCGAATAAAAAAAAAAAAAACAATGTTGGGGATAATCTAACATTGCCATCTGTCATATACCAGTTTCATCAAGTAAGCTTGCTTGATTATAAAGTTATCGCGGGATCCATTTTGCCATATTTTTACTATTTCCGTTCCATAGCAACCCAATTTTACGAACTATAGATGCGTTCAGACATAATAGGACATTGAGGATAGAATCCGACTTTTTCGCTTTTCGTGTCGTAGCGCTGTCTGATCCAAACGGGAGCCATAATCGGCACTGTGTGACGCCGCAATACAGACAAATTTGCTTCAGCGTCTTGAACGGATGACTGGTTGACATTTGTTTAAAAAATTTACACTTATCACCCCATGGGTTTTCAAGCGCAAATTTAAAATTTCTTGTACTATAAAATATATTTTTACATAGGTTTCATTTATCATAAATTTGGAAAATAGCTTGTACAACATTTATCGATTACAACAATAAAGTCGGGAAAATTTCAAAGTTTTAACAACGGTCTAAAAGACATGTTCAAAACGCTCAAAGGATTATGGGTAACCCAAAGCGCAAGATATTATAAGTAACGAAATAAAATGATTTGACAACACTAAATCATTGTCAAATTGTTTAATTTGTTTTTTGTTTTTCGGTTTTAACGTCCCACCGACGTATTTCAGTCATTTGGAGACGATTCTATTAAACAGTTTTTGCTGCCCCACTGAGTATCACGTCGTGACATGTGGCAGATACCCCACCCGTCCCTTATTGATCCGGGAAAAAAAGTCCGCAAACACCCCCATATGCTAAAGGGAAGCAAGGGAGCTATAAAGTAAACCATTTTTTACGACTTTGGTATCGAACCCACGCCTCCCGCTCCCGAGGCGGGCGCTTAAAAAAACTCGGCCACCCGGGGGCGGTACACCTTTTAGCTAGTAATACATATGATTAAGTAAAAAGATTTTGGTTTTTTTTTTCAATTTATATGACTAAAACATATCTGAAACTTTAAATTTTTCCCAAAAAGCTTCAATAAGGTGAAAGCGAAAGTAGGATTTTTTATGAAAATTTTTTACAAAAAGGCTTTTTTTTCGATTTTTTTGTAACTTCCTTTTTTCTTGATCAATTTTTAAAACTCTAGGTGCCAAAAAAATCGTCTTAAAATTTCTACTCTCACTTGCTTAATGAAAAAAATTATTTCTAATGATTCTTAAAATAAAAGTCGTAAAAATTCTGACGGGCGGGAAAAACGCTGAAATTTATATGTTTTTTAAATTTTTTTTTTTTGATGTTTTTCCTTATACTTGATCAATTTTCAAAAAATTAAAGGGACCAAAAAATCGTCTTAAAATTCTACCTCTTCGCTGAATGTGTTTACTTTTTTCTATGGGTTTTAAAATATAAGCCTTGAAACCCTTAATAACGACAAAATCGCTGAAATTTACAGTTTTTAAATTCTTATTTTTTATGTAACTTCCTTATACTTGGATCAATTTTTAAAATTTAGGGACCCAAAAAAATTGTCTTAAAATTCCTACATTTCACACGCTTTATCTATAGGAAAATTTTTAAAAGTTTTGAGTACAAGCTCTTAAACCTTTTTAAAAAGAAAAAATCACCCCAAAGCTATAAGCACGAATTTCGTTTTTTTTTCCCCTTACTCCATGATTCTTAGGTCAAACATTAAAATTTAAGCATCAAAAAACGGCCAAACATTGCTCTACAAATAAAATTCTACATATTTTTTAAAAATCAAAGGATTTCGAGATTAAAAAGTTAAAAACACTGGGTTACCGAATTTTGTTTTTCCGCCAAACTCAACCTATTCAACCCCATCATCAAAAACAAAAATCATCTGAAAGGTCTTTTAAGCACTACAAATTATACGCATAGTGTCTCGAAGAATATTTACCGTTTTTGGATTTTAAGGCCGAAAAAAAACCCGATAATTGATATATGACCGACCTTTGGGATTTCGGAAAAGGGAAATGACATGGCTTATAGATTCTAATACTCATCTTCAACAAATTTCAAGTAATCAACAAAAAATAAAGCCCACAGGGCTTTTAAAAAACCCTTTTGTTTAAATACGAAAGTTTTAAGGAAAAAAAATTATGCGTCTTGACGTCATATGGTTCATTCTTTTTTGAATTTATAGAATATCTTAAACTAAAATTTTAGCCCAAATCTCGCTTTCTAGTTTCTGGAAGCGATTTTTACGCATTTGAAATTTGACTCATTTTTTGAAACTTAGATTCGCCAAAAACCTTTGCCTTTTTAATTTTGGAAAACGGACACCGGGGTGCACAACAGAGCCTAAATACACATTCTGTGAAATTTTGATGAAAATCGATCCCAAAATAAGGGGTAGACCGCGTACAATCTTTTTTAAAATGACTCAAATTGACGTTATTTGCGTCTTTTAAAAGAAATTCATTGCACCAAAAGCCAGGTTGAAAATAGCCATAAAATTTTTATTGTTCTGGTCAAAGGGGAACACCCCGAAAAAAAACAAATTTAAAAGGGAAAAAAAAAGATAAGAAGAAAAGAAGCGAAGAATAACTACCTGACCCCAAAAAGAAAACTTTACACTTTTTATTTATAAAAATTTTTTTTTAACAAACAATTTCCATTTTGACAGTTATACAGTTTATGAGGCAATCAACACACTTTAAGGTTATGTAAAAGAATAATTTTTTCCCCGGTATTTTACGATATAGAGCGGATTAACTGTTTTCACATTTGCCGTGCACAGCACCACGTGGCTCACTTACAAATTTTTTATTTGGGACAGACCATTTAGTCTTACCAAAATTTGAAAAAACAATTAAAAAAGGAAAATTTTTTGTAATTAGCAAATGCCACGCCTTTCTGAAAAAAGAAAGAAACCCAAACATTGGATGTTATTGGGGGGTTCAACAGCATAGCTTTCATCATTTTGGGTGTTCTAGGCAGACTATTCAAACTTTCAAAAATCGGTAGTTGCAATGGATCTGTCCCTGATCGACATAGGCCGGTCGGCAGTGAAAAACGCAACGTCTGATGCGCAATTCGTTAAGCATTTGCGAAATCGTTTTTTACCTGCAACGTCACCCCCGACGTTATGGGGCTGCTCAGACCATCAAAAATTCTTTTTAGGCAAAACCAGGTCCGATTCGCGCCCGACGCCCTTATATGGTCAAATTTTGACCCCATCATGAGCCATCCGCTTCAAGGGGCAAAAACCCCCTTTTTTTTCGCAGCCAATGGAATTCCCTTTTTAATGTATTCTTCATTTCACCCCTTTCCTCTTAATTGATCAAAAACAAGGAAAATGCCAATTTCAAAATCTTTCTTCCACTGATACTTCCAAAACATTTAACTTTCAAATTTACAAACATCAAATTCATATGAAATGCATATTGTATACGTTTTTAAAAAGGTGTAAAGTTTTCTTTTTGGATCAGTGAGATTTGTTTGCAGGGCAAACGTGGGACTTTCTGCAAACCGCTTAAACTCAAAAAAATAAAAAATTATTATACGGAATACGCAGAAAAAATTGGTATCTAAGGAAACCTTACATTTTTTGAAAATTTTTCAAAAAAATTTCAAAATTTTTAATTTTTCAGATCGCTTAAAAATTTTGAAAATTTTTTTAAAAGTCATTGGTTTTGAATAAAATTTTGCTTGAAAATTCAGCAATTTAATATATATGCCCAAAATTTTTTGTTTTCTGGACCATTGGGACCACTAAATTTTTCTTGCACCAAATGAAAACAAATAATAACCCATGATGTAAAATGACGCCCGGCCTATGAAAATCTGAAGAAAATTTTTAAAAAATTAATATGTGGAAATTTTCAGCTTTTTACCTATAAAATACTCTTTTCTGTTTAAAAAGTCTCTCCTATAAAAACCCTACAAAGGGACTGTGGGAAAGATTGTTACTTTAGTCAGATTTACAAAATTTTAAATTTTTCGGGTCACATTTTTTTTAAATTTGGTTTCACCCCAGAACCTCGGTCCTTTCAATTTTTGGAAACGAAAGAAAGGATGCACAACAAAAATCCTAACTTTTTACCTTCTGTGAATTTACTAAAAAATCCTTCAAAAAAAATTTACGGGCGTACAAACGTTTAATGACGCAAATCTAGCGTCTTGATGTCATTGAATGGTATTGTTTTAAAACTACGAATATCCCCCGTCGGAGAAGTTATGGGGCCAAAAAGCATGATATCGGCACCAGTCTGCAGTGGTGTTTAATACCTCCACAAAATGCTTTGATACAGGAGAAGCCAACCCGGGCAAGCTAGATAAGCACTTTTTTATCTAGAGATTAATATGAAGCAATCAAAAAAGTAAATAAAGTCATTTTTTAAAGTGGATGGGAAAATCATTTTTGGTTTATTTGGCCACGCGGCACATTTCTTAGACATTGCACTTCTTTTGTACCATCTGTTTACATTTTAGTTTCAAGTAAAAAACCAGTTAAAAAATTCAAATTAATGTTTTAGACAAGAAAAAAAAGTATTAACAAAGGGAATAATTAAACAAAAGGGCCCTGATGGCTCTGAAACGCTCACCGATTATAAATGGCACCCTATGTTGAATTTTTCATATTGACCTACTTTTGACCCCACATGACCCCACTTTTGAATTTGTCCAAGATTTTATGGAAAAACATTCTGACAATTATGAAAATATGGCCAAAAATGGCATATGGGTGTAAACAAAGGTTTTTATAAAATTTTAACTCAGACCCCACTTTTTGACCCCCCAGGCCAAAATTCAAACTTTTCAAGATTTTTTTTTGGGAAAGAAAATTTGACCAATTTATAAAGATTGGGCCAAAAAGTGGCCTCTGGGGTGTTAACAAGGTTTTTTCTAAGATTTTAACCCAGACCACTTTTGATCCCCCTGGGGCCCCAAATTCAAACTTGTCCAAAATTTTTTGGAAAGAAAAATTCTGACAATTTCATGAAAAATTGGGCCAAAAATAGGCCTCTAGAGTGTTAAAAAGGTTTTTTTTAAACTTTCCTTTTGACCTACTTTTTTACCCCCACATGACCCAATTTAAACTTGCCAAGATTTTTATGGGAGAAAACTTCTGACCAAGTTTCCTGGGTTTGGCAAAAAAGTGGTCCCCAGGGGTTAACAAGGTTTTTATAAACTTGACCTTTTACCTACTTTTTGACCCCCCCCATGACCCAATTTCAAAACTTGTCCAAGTTTTTTTGGAGGAAAAATTTGACCCAAATTTCCGAGGGTTGGGCTAAAAAGTGGCCTCTAGAGTGTAAAAAAGATTTTTTTAAGTTTTTCCTGTGACCTTCTTTTTTTCCCCCAAAAGCAATTTCGAACTTGTCCAAAATTTTATTGAGACAAACATTCAAAAAAGTTTTCAGAAGATTGGCCTAAAAATATGGGCCCCGATTTTTAACAAGCCCGATTTTGACGACGCACGACGGGAAGGGGCCGTCACAAAAAACCACCCCTTTAGCCCGTTGCGCTCAGGTGAGCTTAAAATGGGGGCCAGGAGAAAATTACAGTTATTGGGACACTGCAGTTTTCCCATTGCCCTCAGATTTTGGTTACATTTTAAAAAATTTTAAGTCATTATTGTTTAATATTTTAGAAGTTCGGACAAGAAAAAAAAAATTAACCCAAAAGGGGGAAATGCAAAAATGAAAAAGGGGAATAATTGAAACACTCAAGTGAAATTTTTGACATGCACCCACCACCCGATTATCAATTTACCACCAAAATTTGAAAACCCAGTTGGTTTGAAATGTAGTTCAAAATCACAAAAAATTTAAAAAATCAAATCAGGGGCAATAATCCGTTCCCCGTGGGAACGAAATGAAATTTTGCGTCTTTTGTCTTGCTAATGAAATACATTTTTTGCAAAGTATTTGATGAATCAGACTGAAAATGAAAAAGGAATTCACTGGACAAGACATTTCAAATTTATTCGGGCATAACATGTAATCCTTGTGGGAAGAAATGAAATTTCGTCTTGCCAATTAGTTCTTTTGTCAGGGGCAAAAAAGCTGGTTTTGCGTTATTACACAAATAAATAGAAAAACCAATTCTTTTAAAAATTTTTGCGTACAAAAGCAAATTAAAAAAAATAATCAAATATCCAAATATTAAAAAACGTACTGGTAGCAACATTTTTAAACCGTGTTTTTTACAAATACCGAATGTTTGACGGTTACTTGCGAATCCCCAAATAGTCTTCAAACGATTTCCGGTAACCTACTTTTGGGTTTCCCTTCAAGTAAAACATAAATCCCGTCTGTCTTTTTTGTTCTCTGACCTTTTCTATTTGTTTGCTCTTTTTTTTATTTGTTTGCTTAAATATGGTTACAAAGGCAAAGAAAAGGGGAAAGTTTAAAACAACATGAGAGTAATTTTGCACTGCAAACCAAAACTCAGGGCAATTTGTTTCCAATAAGAGATCTGGAAATTGGATAGAGTTGTAGCATCCAATTCCCTTTTAAACCCAAAAAAAATTTTTTTTAATTCAATATTAAAAGGTGTAAAATTTGGATCAGGAAGATAAATTGATTGAATGTTTTTGTTTTTTTTTAATTTTTGGGACTAAAGATAAAAACCTCTTATGATAATTGTTAAAAAGACATTGTTGCTACAAGAACAGCAGGGATATTACCCGTAAGAACCTTGGGTAGCTCTGTGCTGACGTAATGTATGGGTATACTATTGATAAAAATGAATGAAACACCATTTAAAATTTTGCATCACTTGTTTAGCAGTAAACAATATGAATTAGTAAAAAGTTTTTTTTTGGCAATTTATAGACTAATAATATTTTTGAACTTATATTTCCGAAAAAGCTTCAATTAAGGTGAAAGCGACAGTAGGGTATTTTTCGAATTTCTTTCAATAGGGTTTAAATTCCTATTTTTTTGTTACTTCCTTATCTTTAAAAAAATTTTAAAACCCAAGTACCAAAGAATCGTCTTTAAAAAAACCCCACACTCACTCGTTAATGGGCCCTTATTTCGAAGATTTTAAGTATTGCCGTACAACTTGCAAAACGGCAGAATCGCTGAAATTCAATTTAAATTTTTTATTTTTGATTAATCCTTATACTTTTTTCAATTTCAAATTTTAAGGTACCAAAATAATTGTCTGAAAATTCTCTACATTTCACATGCTTTATGTTTAGGAATATTTTTTTAAAACTTTTTGAGAACAAGCTTTTTAAACCCCCTGAAAGAAAAAAAAAAACCCCAACTTTGCACAAATTTCGTTTTTTTCCCCCATACTCCAAAAAATTTGGCCAATCATTAAACTTTAAAAAACAAAAAAACGGGCAAAAACTTCTCTAAAATGAAATTTTTTCTCTATTTTTTAAAAACAAAGGGTTTTTTTAGATATAAAAATGTTTAAAACACCGTGGGTTACCAAATTTTCATTTTTCCGCCCAAACTCAAACCGATTAACCCCGATCATCAAAAACTAAATATTTCTGAAAGGTATTTCAAGCACATAAATTATACATAGTGTTCGATAGAATATTTACCGTTTTTGAGTTTTTTAAAGGGCCCCAAAGAAAAGCCGAAAATTTGATATATGACCTGCCCTTTTTGGTTTTTTCCAGAAAACGGAATGACAGGGTCCATAGAATCAATACTGCATCTTCAGACAAAATTTCAAAAAAACTTTACAAAAAAAAAAGCCTACAGGTTAAAAACCGTTAAGTTTTTATACGAAATTTTTATTGCATTTAACGTATATGCGTCATATGGCTTCATTTTTTTAGAATAAAAAAGAAACCTAAAGACTAATTTTCCCTTAAATATCAGTTTTCTACCCTTTTCGGGGAAGCGATTTTTCCCATTTAAAATTTGACGCTTTAGTTCGAATCTTGGATTCGCCAAAAAACATTTGCCTTTTCTTTTTTGGGAAAAAAAACGGACACCGGGATGCACAACTAGAGCCAACTACACATTCGTGAAAAATTTTTTGAAAACGGGCCAGAAAAAAAAGGTGTAGAACCGCGTACAAACTTTTTCCCTGACGTCAAATCTACGTTAATTTTACGTATAGAAATGTATTATTGCATTTGAAAACTCATCGTTTTAAATATACGCCAAAAAAATTTTTATTGTTTGGTCAAAGGAACACCCCCGAATTTAAAACAAATATAAGAGAAAAAAAAAAGAATAAAAATAATAAAAGAAGAAGAATAAGAAAAGAAAAAAACATAACAAACCCAAAAGGGTTTTCTTTAGGCAAAAGCCCTAATAAGAAAAAAAATAAAAAACAGTACAAACCCCCAAAAAAACGTACAAAACCCAATATGACTTTTGCCTGAGACAGAAAGCCTAAAAAAAAACAAACAAACCCAAAGGTCTTTCAAACCGAGGCAAAGCCCCAAAAAAAGTTTTTAAAAAAGCCGTTAAACAAGGCAATATGTTAACGGCCTGGTGTACACCCTTGCATCCTAAATGCACCCATTCACAGTGCAGGTAAATCTTTTTTCGTTTTGGATACACCTTGCCAAAACACCCCCAACAACTGACTAGGGCCTTGACCTTTACGATTTCCCAAAAAGGAAGTGCGGGTAAAAGGATGATGTTGCAATTCAGTAAAATTTTAGCAAAACGGTCAAAAATTAGGCATGTAGTGCTACAAACCCACATTTTGGTTTAAAAGTTTGTTAACGCGTCATGCGTCATTTTACGTTCATACGACGTCAGTCTTTTCAACTGAAAGAAATTGAAAAGACACAGTTTGTCCAAATTTAAAGTTTTAGCTTATTGAAAGCTTCGTAAAACAAAAAAATTTCAGGCCCAAATTTCGAAAACTTGGTTCGCCTAGACCCCCGGCTTTTTTGAATGTTTCAAATTTATTAAACCTGAAAAACCCAAGTCCCCAAACCTTTATTTTGAAAAATCAAAATCAATTGGCAAAAAAAGGGCGGGGTAGAGCGGTAAAAGCTTTGGGAGCTTTTTTTTAACCCCGAGGTCACGTGACATCCCCTGAAAAAAAAATATTTGCAATCAAAAGCCCAAAGTCCTGTGCCTGTTGAAATTTCATGCTGCCCCTTGTCGATAACCTGTTCTATTTTAAAAGTCAAAAGGAAAAAAAAAGTAGAAAAATAAAAATAACTAAATTTTTTTGTTTTGAAAAAAAGATAAGGCTTTCGCACTGCAAAAACCCGACAAACCGGTGTTTTTTCGAAATTTGGCAAACCAAAAAATCCGACAAAGAAGTGTAATATATAATTCTGTGAAAATTCCCTGCCAATCCGTATAAATGACGTGTCAGGGGATGAACTTTGGTAGCTTTTTTTAAGTTTTGATGTCAGGTGAGCCCTATAAAAATTTTTTACTCATTAAATCTTAATGTCATGATTACCTAATAGGACATTAAATTTTCTTGTCATAAACCCTTTTGAAAATGAGTAAATTGCATTCAGAACGGAAAATTCTCTAAAATTTTGATGACGTCATATACGTCATTACGTTATTTTTTAAAAAATGAAAAGGAAAAACCAGAGAATAACTCGCAAAAAATCAAATTCTATCCATTGAAACTTTTATACGTTTTTTAAAATTTGAGTCCTTGGTTCAAATCTTGATTCGCCATAAAACCCCTTAGTTTTTAAAAAATTTTGAAAACCTATTAACCCTGCCATGGGTTTAATATAAAACTCCGTGAAAATTTCCCATGAAAATCCGTCCATAAATACGGCTGTACAGCGCGTAAAACTTTGGTAGCATTTTTAGTTCTGACGTCATGTGCTCAATGAAAATGTTAAGCATTGAATCTAAATGTTCATGTTACCTTCATGGACTTTAAAATTTTTCATTGTCTATAAACCTTTGCAAATGAGTAAATTGACATAAAGAAATCGGAAATTCTTTACAACTTGATGACTCATATGACGTCAATGACGTTCATCTTTACAAAATTAAAAGAAAACCAGAGACATATAATCCGCAATACAACTTTCTATCTATCAGAATCGTTTTATATGGATTTAAAAATTTGACGTCCTTGGTTCGAATTTTGGGTTTTCCCATAAAACCATGTTCTTTCGAATTTTGGGCCCAAAAAACCCTATATAATCCTGACAAGGGGTTTTAAATTTTAAAACCCCTGTAAAAATTTTCCATGCAATCCGTCCATAAATGAGCTGACAGCGCGTACAAACTTTTGTAGCTATTTTAGTTCTGACGTCATGTACGATGGAAGAAAAAAAAATATACCCCAAAATGGCTTGCTTGGGTGTCTGTTGATAGAATTTTTTTGCCCCAGCCTTTCAGCAATTTTAAAAAATAAAAACATGAAAAGGGGAAAAAAAGAATAATAACTGATGATTCGTGAAAACGAATAAAGGGGACTTTCTGAAAACTGTGTAATGCAAAAGAGGAGTAAAGCTTCGGCAATGACCACCTCTGTTTACTGTTCATCTAACAATTGACATTTTATTCCGAAATTTTTGCCTCAATAAAAAACTAAGTAAGTCTGTACGTACATGAGTCATATGAGTCGGGCAAACCGCAAATTGATTTCATTTAAAATCTATGTTCGAATCTTACTCAGCCCCTACTTTCCCGAAGTCCCTTTTTCCTGAATGAAAAATTTCGGTCCTATTTTTCGAAATTTATTTTCAGCAAAGAACTTGATTTTTCGGAATTAAGGTGAGGTGACAAAAAAAATTTACACCCTTTTTTCAAAAAGTACCATTGTAAAAAAATGAAGAAAATTGATCATAAATGACGGGTTAGAGCACGAAAAACCTTTTCCCCTTTTTTTAGCTGGGGCGTCATTGACGTTATTGGTGGAAGATGTTTTTTTTCAAAACGAACCCTACTTATAACTCTGAATTTTTCATTTTCGAACAACTGACTGTCGAAAACATTGCCCCAAAATGAAATCAGAAGTTTTTGACGTCACATGACGTCATATGACGTCACGACTCAAAATATTTGAGAAATTCGCAGACTGCAAAACGTGTAAGTTTTCTACTTTCTATCTCATCCCGAAGCCTTTTTAAACCCAAATGAAATTTCGGTCCCTTTTTGAAACTTATTTCAGCCCCAGAACTTCGGTCTTTCGAATTTCGGTTAGCTGACAGGTTTTGCAACATTGTTTTAAAATTTTATCATCTGTGAAAATTTGAAAAAATGACTATAAATGACGGCTGTAGGCGCGAACACCATTTTTTTACTATTTTTAGCTCTGACGTAGTGACATCATAGGGTGCGAGAGCATTTTTTTAAAGGCTACCTTTTGTATAACTCTAAAAATTTTTAAAATTTTTCTGAACAATGGCATATACGTTTTTTGCACTAAAAGAAAATAAGAAATAGGTATGACGTCACATACGTCAAAAGACGTCACGACTTAAAATATATGTAGAAAACTGCAGAACTGCAAAATGTTAAGTTTCAAATTTCTATCTCATCCTGAACTCTTTAATTAAAATGAAATTTTCGGTTTCCCTTTTTTCGATTCTTTTCAGCCACGAACTTCGGTCTTTTTGGGGAAAATTTGGTTAGCGCGGTATGCACACCTTTTATTCATGCTGTCGATCGGAAAATTTGAAGAAAAACCGACAAAATATTTAA
>CM037781.1:696210-723327 GCA_021229015.1 Solen grandis | reverse complement strand
ATGAGACTTACAAATTCAGCTGTTTAAATTTTCAAAAATTTAGTTAATCTAAGACACAAAAAATGCATATTTTATGTTTGTAAAAAAAAAGTCGGACAAAAAAAAAACACCCCCCCATAATAAAAGGCTTTGTTTAATTGAATGAAATTGAAAAAGACCCTTAGTTAACATTAGGACAAAAAACTAATTTTTTATGTCACAAAGTGGTAAAAATCTGAAAAAAAGTTGTATAGAGACAGGGGGGCCCTTGCCTTTATCAAAGCAAATATTTTCAAGTTTAGTTTGGGATCCTGCGATATAACAAGATAAGTTTTGAAAAATCTTAGGAAAAAAAGGGGACATTGTTCTGTAAATGCGTTTACGTTATTTTCTTTTTTTTTTGGGCACATGCTGTTTTTTTATTTAATCTTAATTCCTTTGATAATGTTAAAGGTTTCACAGTTAAAAGCAACACTTTTTCAAAAACCCCTTTATTCTTCGCTAACAGAGGGCCATGAGATCCAAATTGCTCAACTGACGAACTGCTGCTCGTACATTGTTTTCAAACTTTAAAGGTAACAATTGTATATGAACTTTATATAAAAATGTAAGTCAATTGGTCTATGTCATTTATGTCAACAAGAATATAAAAAAACAGGGGGCCAAAGGCGGGGCCCCAATTTAAAATAGAAAATTTCCAACCAAATATCTAACCCTGTGATTATGAGTAAAAAATTTCCCATGTTTTTTAAAAAATTACACCCCTGTAAACAGGCAAATTTGCCCCATTTAGATAGGAGTCAACTTGAAAACCTAATCCCAAATTTTTAAAATTCAAGGCTTTGGTTCCAGAGTAGTTTAAAGTTTTTTGTTTTTTTGGGTTTCCTAGGGCAACCCAAATACTGACGCTTTGATGAAAAATTAAGGTACGATTCAAGGAGCAATCCCAAATTTATTAAATTAGGGCAAGTGTTCCCTAGATTTGAAGACTGATCAAACCATGGACAAGAAAACCTGCAATCAAAAAACTCCCAGACCATTGGCTCATGTGAGCAAAAAGGGGTAAAAAAGCTGAATTAAATAAGATTTGGGGTCCAAACCCATTCCTGTCCTGTTCCCCGGGGACATTGTACAAGATGTTTCAAGTCCTGTGGACTTTATAAATAAAAAAAAAATGAGCCCCCAAAAATTCGTTTTACCTGAGATAAATACCTTCAAAGCCAAACATACTAAACATACTGCTTTAAAATAAGAGCTAAAGGGAAAACATAAAATCTGAATTTTCATTTTTCACAGAGTGCAAACAAAGTTAAATAACCATTTTTGTTCGCCTCTAGCAGGGCAACACATAGGGATCATTTGTCCGTCGCGTGGGCGTCACACTTTCTTGTGCGAGAAACTCGAAAAAGTATTTGGGGTATCCCTTGAAATTTAAAACATGGATAATCACTTGAGGTGGAGTGCAGTGACAAAAATGAAAAAACTCTGATTTTCGATTTTCTGAGTTATTACCCTTTTTTTATTCGGGTTTTTATTTTTGTCCGGACCATAACTAAAAAAGTATTTGGGGTATACCTTAAAACTTAAAACGGGGATAGATCCTTTGAGGGGGGTGCAGTGCCAAGAAGATAATCTGACTTAATATTTCTGATTTTTATTGCCCTTTGTAAATTTTCGACTTATTTTTTTCCGGGGGCATTTTTTAAAAAAGTATTTGAGGTACGATTAAAACTTTTTAGGAAATAAATCACTTGATGGAAGGGGAAAAAGCAAATGAATAGAACACTGACTTTTTTTTTTACTGATTTTGCCTTTTGTTGATTCCAATTCCCAATTTTTGTTGGGACGTAACGTAAAAGGTTGGTTTTTGTTGACCTCAGATTTTGACTTTTTTTGTTTGAAGGTAACAAAAAAGGTATGTGGGGTATTGCAAAACTTCAAATTGGAGAGATCTCATGGATTTGTAGTGCAGGCTAAGAATAAAACTCTGTTTTATTTTCGAGTTATTTCCCTTTGTGTTTTTCGACTTAATTTTGCTGGGGCATAACTAAAAAAGTTTTTTGGGGTGTTGACTTGAAACTTCATAGATTCAATTCAGCAGTGCACATAAATGATAACTTTTTTCCTTTTTCCTTGATTTTTTGCCCTTTGTTGATACCAACTTCTTTTTTGTCAGGAGCATAAAACCAAAAGAAATTGATTTTATTTTGAAACCTCAAGGGGGAAAATCTCATGGGTGCATTTCAAGAAGATAACTTTTGTATTTTTGGAGTTATTTCCCTTTTTATTTTTGGATTTAATTCTTTTTGGGTGCATAACTTGTAAAGTATTTGAATGTTCCTTTAAAAACATTTTTATTAAATAGATCTTTTGGGTCTGAGTGAGTAACAATGAAATTTTAATAATGATAAGAGATACAAACTTGCAACATATATATAAAAAACGTCATAAGTGCTTTAATGACTCTTAATTTTCTTACAGTTAAAGTTTTGAATTCATATCATTTTGACACTCCTTGATGAAGACTGTATGTCGAAAATGCCGGGAAAATTTTTACATATTGCCTGTTTTTAAATATTTTATTTCCCCCCCCCCCCCCCCCCCAAAAAAAATATAAATTAAATTGTTGTTGTGTGTGATTTTGGGGTTATTTTGACCCCACAAAATAATTATGCTTTTTCAATAAATTTTTCAAAAAATCGATTTTTTTAGTCAATTCTTTCATCAAAAGCTAAATGAGGGGACACAAGTGTTCCGGGGAAAACCAACATTAGTTTGATTTCAAAAGGGGGATAAATCCGTCCTAAAGGGGAAATATCGCCAAAGTCAAATTTTTTTGAAACTCAAAAATGTCACAAAATTTTTAAAAATGATTGGTTTTGGTTATGAAATGAAAAAGCTAAATGGGAAAGAAAGGAAATATAGCCTTTTTTTTGCATTTAAAGGGGGAAACCCTTACTTTAGGGCTGATTTCGACCATAAATTTAAAATTTGCAGAGATTTAGGTAAAAACATGCATTAAGTTTGAAGGGAATTGCCAAAATATGAAGATGCTAGAGTGCAAACAAATTTTTAATCTTGCTTTTTTCAAATTTTTAAAAGGGGGGCATAAAATACTTAGCCCTATTTTTTTTTGGGAATAAACATTTTCATAAATTTTTTAAGATATTGTTTTAAAAAAAAAGAGGGGAAGGGCAAAAAAAATAAAAATTGGTTTTATTCAATTTTAAAAAAGGGGGTAACTTGCCCCAAGGGTCTGTTTTTTAGCCTTTTCCCAAAACTTACGGGTTTTTTTTGGGGTTTTAAACTTGCTAAAATTTTGAAGTGATTTTTAAAAAAGAAGGGGGAATGCAAAAAAACTAATTTTCGAAGGGGGGGGACAACGAACGGAGGGGCAGACAACAAAATTAGAAAAAAAAACCTCCGAGCAAAAGTCTCAGGGGGCTAAAAAAACCCCAAGCATATTTTGGGGACCATTGGGGGCAGAAAAAATTTTAAAATGATCCCCCCCTTCCCTTTTTCTTTTTAAATTTTTGTCCAATAAATCAAATAAAATTTTTTCAGAACTTTTTATATTTGATGCAATAACTAAATCTATATTTTTTCACTCCCTTTTTGTTAGGGGGGCTGAAAAAGAACAGAAAATCTTTTCTTTGCATAAAGAAATGGGACTTCAATTTTCTGAGACAAATTTTTTAAAAAAAAAAAAAAAAATTCCAATACGGGAAAAAAAATTTAAGACTTTTTCTCTTTTATCAAGAAAAAATTTTAGTATTGTCAGTTCCCAAAAATTTTCCTTTTTCCCACCCTTTGGGGAAACTTATTCCTTAATTCCCCCAAATTCCCCTTTAAAGGGGAGAGGGGAAAAAAGGGCACAAAGGATTCCCCTGTTTCCCTGTGTAACACCCCACACAGTGCAAAGGTGGGTCCGGTATAAAAAAAGACCCCTTTTCCCCTTTCTTAAAAAAATGAAAAATTTTTTAGCTAATCAGCTGTAGGGCCCTTAAAAAAAAATTTTTTCGGGGTTTAAAGGACAATTAACTTTTCTCTGCTATAATAAAACAAGAATCAGCTCAATGTTTATATATAAAGAATATTCTTCTTACAAGTGATCAGCATTATTTTAAAAAAATCATTGAGATTTTTATTGAAAAGACAAAATTAGTCCCCTTTACATGCACCTAAAAAGGGGGTAGAAAAAAATCATTTTTTTGGGGGTCCCTTTTTAAAATATATAAATTTGTACTAATTGAAAAAAAACCCCGTTTTTAATTAAAGGGACACGATTTTTCGATTGAAGAAAAAAACATTTTTAAATTTCATAGGGAAAGGTTTATCAAAATTAGAACTATCATACAGGTGATAAATACTAAAAATTTTGTTGCTTGATTCTTGAGATAGTAAAACCCTGAATCAATGGTATAAAAATTTCACCAAAAAAAAATAAAAAAAAAAAATGGAAATTCAACATATTTTTTTTTGTGATTTTATTTTTAAGGGAAAAAACCGGAAACTGTTTTTTTTATTTTATCAACAGTGAACCCATGATGTTGACCTTTTTTTTTTCCCCCAGACCCAAATTTTGTCTTCCCCCGAAACTACCTAAACAGCAAGTCTCATTTTAAAATATCTTTCCTAACTACGTTTTTTAGGGAGAAACTGTTTTTCAAATTTTGTTTCAGTTTACTTTAACCTAGAACCCCTTGCTAAAAAATGAATTTTACTTGTATCTTGAGAAGTTACACCTGTGTACCAAAATTATTAAAATTATGGAGCCTGTCTGGAATTTTTCATCGATGATTTTTTTTTTCCCATTATAAGTGACATTTACCCAAACCCGCCCAAAGTCAAAATTGACCTGTGTTTTCCAAACCGGAAACAAAGAAGCGAACCACCGACCCCCAAAAAGTAGCTCCCAGGTTCCCCCTCCATTTCTTAGTAAAATGAATTAAATAAAAATGCTTAAGTTAACTAAGAAAAAGAAAGAGAGAAATAAAGCTGATGTACTGCCCCCCTTTTTTTTCTCCATGAGCACACGTGCTCAAGGTGAGCTTTTCTGATCGCCTTTTGGGCCGGCGTCCGTGCATGCGTGCTCCGGCGTCAACAATTGCTTCAAACAACATCTCCCCCTAAACGGCTTGGCCCCCAAATTTTAAAATATTTTGCAGGGGAAAAATTTCCCTTTGGGTGAAGTTTACTCAAGTTTTATAAAAAGGTTCTGGTCCATTGCATAATTAGGTCACAGGAGCTAAAAATAGATTTTAAAAATGCAAACTTTTAAAATCTTCTTCTGCAAAAAACTTAGATATTTGGTATGTAGCATCATTTATGGGCCCCCCCCAAGATTGTTCAAAAACATAGCCCTATGGTGTTTAAAAGACCCCGCCCCGGGGGCACTTGTTTTACATAGGTTTATAGGAAAATCTTTTTAAAAAACTTCTTCTATGAATCCTTTAAAGGTAGAGCTTAGATATTTGGTATGTATCTCATCTTTTGGGCCCTACCCCAAAATTGTACAAAACATAGCCCAAAAATGATAAAGACCCCACACCAGGGGGCACTTGTTTTACTTTGAGTTAAATAGGGGGAAAAACTTAAAAATCTTTTCTATGAATCAAAAAAAGCCTAGAGCTAAAATTTTTTTGGGATGTAGTAGCACTAATGGTTCATTACAAAGATTTTCAAAGTCTTGGCCCTACGGGGATAAATGACACTGCGCCCAAGTCTTCTCTGAAAACCCTATGGGGCCCCTTGCTTAGTTTTTTTGGTGTGTGTTTGGCAGGGGTAAAATGGTTTTTGATTAAGTTTAAAATCGAAAACCTTGTCTGTTTAAAAAAACCCTTTATACAGTTGAAGCAATGGTACTCAGGGGGAGCGTTTTAGGGCCCTCATGGCCCTCTTGTATAAAGTCTTCCTACAAAAAAATCCAATTAGTAGCATTTATAAAATATTTCATGGGCATAGTTATAGTCAGATAAGTGGGGCCTGCCTTGGGGAAACTATGTTGAACCATAAAATTCACCAAAAGGATCAAAAAATTTTTTCAATGAAAAATTAATCTTTCTTCTCAATGATGATTTATTGTGTCGCCTGCATAGCATGGGGAACATAGGGATCACTTTGTCCGTCGGCGTCGGCGTCGTCGGCGTCACACTTTCTTGTCCGGAGCATAACTCGAAAAGTATTTGAGGTATCACCTTGAAACTTAAAACATGGATAGATCACATTGAGGTGGAGTGCAGTGCACAAGAATGATAACTCTGACTTTCGTATTTTCTGAGTTATTACCCTTTGTTGATTCTGAGATTTTATTTTTGTCCGGACCATAACTCAAAAAGTATTTGAGGTATCACCTTGAAACTTAAAACATGGATAGATCACATTGAGGTGGAGTGCAGTGCACAAGGGTGCAGTTCACATAGATGATAACTCTCACTTTCTTTACTCCTGAGTTATTGCCCTTTGTTGATACTCAGACTTCATTTTTGTCTGGAGCATAACACGAAAAGTATTTGAGGTATTACTTTGAAACCTCACAGGTGGAAAGATCTCATGGAGTGCATTGTGCAAAATTGTATTTTTTTTCCCTTTTTTTTTTTTTAATTTTGTGTGGTGCATAACTTGTAAAGTATTTGAAGTGTTGCCTTAAACATTTATAGTAGATAGATCTCATTGGTCTGAGTGCAGTACACAAGAATGATAACTCAATAATGATAATGATGACTACAAACTTGCAACATATATATAATTAACGTCATAAGTGCTTAATGACGTCATAATTTTTTCTTACAGTTAATGTTTTGAATTCATAGTCATTCTGACACTCCTCTGATGAAGACTGTATAGTCGAAAGTGCTCGGGAAAATTATTACATATTGCACTGTTTGAATATTTTTTCCCCCCCCCCCCAAAAAAAAATAAATTATATATATATATATATATATATATGTGTGTGTGTGTGTGATTTGGTGTTATTTTGTACCTCACAAAATAGATTATGCTTTATCAATAATTTGTCAAAAGATCGATTTTCTAGTCAATTCTTTCATCAAACATGCTTAAATGCAGGCGACACAAGTGTTCCGAGGAACACCCACATCTAGTTTAAGAAATTATCTTTGATAGTCATTGGTCTCTCGCATTTGATTAAAAACAATAAGGGATACGTAGTCAGTCACTTGTGTATAAGAAATAGTCATTACTGATTAGATGACTGGTTAGGCTGACCGACACTCAAAACATAAGCCTGTTGAATAGACTTTGAACAAATAAATACATGTACAAGGCTGCCTGCACCCTATACTATGGAAAAAAAAAGTTTGCCCCAAACCAAAATTGCGTGCTTAAATTATGCTTGCGATAAGCATGCAGTAAGCGTGCAACTGCCACTAATTAAGCGTGCAATGACCCAAATCTTTAAGCATGCACAAGCTTGTTAAATTTCAAATAGCAGTCTTACATGCCAGCGCACACTAGTATTTGGAACCATCACTAGCTTATTTACTAGCATGCGCACACTTAATTCTGCTTGCTTGCGCATGCTTGATCCTACTAGCTTGCGCACGCTTGCGCATGCTTGTGCAGGCTTGCCGCGCGCTTGTCGCTTACTTGCTGCACACTTGTCACTTGATCGCTGCACGCTTGTGCAAGCTTGCCGCACGCTTAAGCATATTTACCGCGCGCTTGAACATACTTGCTGCATGCTTAAGCATGCTAGTTGTGAATTTTAGATTCACATCCAAGCATGCAATTGCTTACCGCACGCTTATGCACACTAGTTGAACGTTAACTTGCTGATGTTGACATCTCTGCGCGCTTGCTTCACCTATTAGATTTGATTAATAGCTTGTTTTACTGAAATGTAAGTAGAATGAAAGCCAATTTTATAAAAATGACAAAATAAAAAACAAAGAGTATGTTAGAAGTAAAATTTTAATAATTATCTTTTTTCGGCGTAGCTGTATAATTTCGATTTCAACTCTCATCTTAAACCAATAAAATGTACGCTAACAGCGGTAAATAATTCTAAGCTGAATAAAAGGACTCCTGTTATTGGTTAACGCATCGTTATGGACTATAAAATTACTGTAAATAAGGGGTGCAGCTTGTATATATCATTCAGCTTGGTGTTATTACTTTTCTTTTTGGATGTAAACATGAAAGTGATTTCAGTAAGTTAAATACAATCCTTTTCCATCAATTGAGGGATGCTACTTTGTGAAAATGATTTAAAACAACAAAAAGAATTCACCGTGTTATGACATGAAACCCCTTAATTACTATGTATATTGAATTCTTCCAGCCTGCCGAGATGCTCTCATTGAAAATTAATTCGCCAAAACCAAAAAAACTAATAACGCTTTTATATCATAATTGTCATATGCAATAATGATATGAACAAATATCAAACAAGCCTATTTACAGATATATTTTTTGTATTACCGTCTATAAATAAGTATATTTCATAGAAAAAATACTGAACTATTTCTAGAGCGACTAAATTTGTTTTGGTCGGTCTTTCGCCGCTTTTCCTCGCAATGTTCTAGACTGGAAATCTCGTTTTTCTTTCATCCTACGCTGAATATCTTTTTTAAAGATATTTCTTGTTTATAAATGAGTTGTTTTCATTTTAAGAGATACATAAAAATATGGTCATCTATGGTCATCTGTTCCTTACCCTTTCCCTCATAGAGACACCATGAAAAGGCCTACGCTTACAGCATAAAACTACATCAGCCTACAAGTAACTTGCAGGTTGATCAGGTTTTATGTTGTTCACTGCTCCTTAGTTTGTCTTGTAAGGAGGATTTCACAATTAAATTTGGTAAGGTTTAACTGTATATTTCTTCAGATCGGTTTAATATGGTACCTATTGAGTGTATGAGGGAAAGGGTTAAAGGACTGAAAATACAAAATATATACACATGCATGATTCCAGTGGAAAAAATAGAATATAAGTATCAATAAATAAATAAATAAATAACACCTGGTACAGCAGTAAGAATAACAACAACTCAACATATTATTTACAGTATAAATGAAGTATATACACTCATAGCTATTAATTGTATTGATGGTTTTACGATTAAATTTGGTAAGGTTTAACTGTAGCTTTCTACAGATCAGGCTTTATATGGTAACTATTGATGGCTTAATATGAGTGTATAGGGAAAGGGTTAAATAACTGAATATCAAATATATAATTGAATGGTTCCAGTGAAAAAAATCAATTAATTAAAATCAAAGTATCAATAAATAAATTATCACATGGTAACATGGAACTCAACAATTTATTTAAAAAAGTATAATATTCTTATAGTAGAAGAATGAATATATGTACACACAGAGATATTGACAAGATTTTTGTATTTTTAAGCAGTTTTCCAAAGCAGTATTTAGAATAATTGATTGGAATTTAATGGAAAAACATGTAATTTTAAGCCTGAAACTAAGGGTCAAAATCAGAATTGAAATAAATAAATATAATACATAAATACAAAAATGTATTGCCTATAGCTCTGTACATCACAAATTTGTCTGGCATGTCCTCCTTAAACTTAGCCAAAACAAAGTCTCTGATGGCTGAAAGTACTGCTGATGGCAGGGGTGTCGACGTCTGTTTGGCGTTGTGGGCCCTCCTCTTTCCCTGTGCACAGGAAACTGCCAAAACCTCCCTGGAGAAGAAGGAGTCCAGGAGAGCAATGGACAGTTTCCTGGCCGTGGACCCCATCAGGATGGCTGTTGAAAGACTGGCCGTGTTGATTGTAGACCTGGTGGTAGGGGACCAACTGAACCTTCTTGATGCCAGATTCCTAATAAAACATCCATGGAGTCATTGTAATGATGAATCTTAATAAAGTTAAAATACAACCCTTTCAAAAAAGTCAACACTCACTTCCCCTTCATGCATTATAAACAAAAAATGTTATAAACTTATTAAAAAAAATAAGACTTAAAAGTTCTTTTGTTGATTGAAATATGTACATTTTTAATAACCATAGCCGTCGTATAATTGGTGAATGTGTTGGACACAACCCATCTCCCATTTTAATTTCTTATTGAGATGTTCAATTAAGGGATGGATAGCCGAAAGTAAAGTGATTAATTCCTATTTCATGATATAAATAGGAGTTTTTCTATAAATATTCTTCCAATATGTTATGGGCTCTTTCAGAAAAATGATAATATTGGGGTATTTCATGTTACATACATGACATTAATATTTTATATCCCATTATTTTCAAATTATTTCGGGCACATACAACTTACATACAACTCTACAACATAAACCTAACGGATGGACATGCTTACAGTTTGTGCCAGCTGCCATTCCTGAGTCACAGGTGAAACTGGTCCAGAGGGTGAAGGGTGCAGGATGTTCAAGGTCACAAAAGGGGTCACATCTGATGAAAGGGGTGAGGCCTCGAGGCAGGGTGCAGGGCATGGCATCTGAGTCTGTAAGATAAGCAGCATTGTTAGTCACCTATCAAGCCACTTAGGGCTCTGTGATTCAATTGTAGAGTTATTGATAAGGGGTTTTGAGTTTGTACCCTCTCTGAGTCTGTGTCTTTAAAACATTCGAAGGGGCAAAGAACTGACCATCACTAGCCATCTGTAATGTCAGTTCTTTACATCACTTGCAACAATGTGGCAATACAAGTTTTTTTTTTATAACAATTAATCTTAAATGAATAACTTTTTCAAAACACATTCTAGGTAGTAAAATTTAATCAAACAATTCAGAAAAAAGGTCAAGAAATGGGCTGCTTACCTGAGTTCCAGGAGACACAGACACTGGTTCACATGGTGAGGGGGCAGGCTGTGTGGGGGACTCTAACTGGGTCACATCAGATGGCAGGGATGTGCACATCGCCTCGAGGCAGGGTGAGGGGCAGAATGAGTCATAGGACACACAGGGCACGGTACCTGAGTCTGTAAGGCAAGCAGCATAGTCAGTCACCTATCACTTGTAACTCAGATCAAGCATCATATTTAATACCATGGTAATTATTCAGACATTGCACTAAAAGTATTGCATCACTTTTTCTGCCTTTTTACTTAGTAAACAATCAAAGACCTGCAAATTTTCTAATTCTAAATGGTTGTTAACCATGGCACCACCATAATTTCACATTGACCCATGGTTTACCTGGTCCTTAATTTATGCAAAACGCATCCCTAACAAAAAAAATATTATGTGTTTACCTCTAAATGCTGCCACCAAATTCTTTAACAGCATGACCTTCTCTTCTGTGAGGGAAAGATCTGAAATCGAAACTTTAATTTGAAATTAGTTTGAAACATGACAGTACCAATACTGGCTTGAAGTTACTATATGAAAATTAATAAAATGTTTGAAATAACAGCAGGGAAAAAAAACAATAGAAATGTCAATTTTTTATATGAATCATTTTGATCTTCTCACAAAAGTCTTAAATGAACTTATTCAATAAATTGCTTTTTCATTGTCATTTTTCTATACATAAAAAGTGACTTTTATCACATACATTTTTTAGCTCACCTGAGCATAGCTCAGGGTGAGTTTTTGGGATACTTGATTGTCTGTCGGCCGTCGTCCGTCAACAATTAGAGGCCACAATTTTGATCCAATCTTCCTCAAACTTGGTCAGAATGTTTGTCTTGATGATATCTTGAACCCTTTCGAAAATGGGTCAGGTTGGATCAAAAAGTAGGTCAATAGGTCAAATCTTAGAAAAATCTTGTTTACACACTAAAGGCCACAGTTTTGATGCAATCTTCCTCAAACTTGGTCAGATTGTTTGTCATGATGATATCTCGAACCAGTTTGAAAATGGGTGGGGCTGGATAGAGATGTAGGTCAGTAGGTCAAATCTTAGAAAAATCTTGTTTATACTCTGAGGGCAACATTTTTGGTCCAATCATCCTCAAACTTTGGCAGAATGTTTGATGATATCTTTTGTGGATGGGGTCAGAAAATTCCTGAACATTGTTTCACCTCATCATCTTAATTCTAAAGCAATCTGTTTTGTACAGGCAATGAATGATACTTTTCTCAGGTGAGCGATCTAGGGCCATCTTGGCCCTCTTGTCATTAAGTAGAAAAACCTGAAATATATAAGTTTTTTTTTCTTCTTATCTTCTTAATGTTAACAATAATGAATGTTTACCATTGTGACAGCGTCTGACAAGTCTGACAGCTGCTCCCTCAGCTGCCTCGCTTCAGCCTTCACTGCCTCGACTTCTCTCTCTAGGGCAGCATTTCTGGTCTCCAGGGCTGCATTCCTGGTCTCCAGGGCCGTGTTTCTAGTCTGCAGGGCCTCATTCTGCTCCAACAATTCACTGAAATATACACAATCTACATAACAATACCTGTCCATGGAATTAAATCATTGGCCTAATACCATAAATCCACTGAACTTGCAATGAATGTACTTCTGCAAACTGAAAGTATGTTTTTATTGTAATAACTTTGCTTACTAGATTCCCAAAAAATAATGTATTGTTATTTAAGGCAAAGTTTCTTCTTTAAATACAAAGATTTTAATGAAACTAAATCTTTTTACCAAAATCACATTTACATTCAATTCAAACACACGCTGTGCCACCCTTGACATTAAGGTCTGATCTACAGAAAGCCACATTTTTTTACCATACAAAATTCCATGGTAAGAAAAACAATTTCCAAACAACTCGGAGGAGCAGCCCGTCATAGTATTTATGTTAACATAAAAGTTTTTTATTATATTCTTATTCACCTGTGGGAAAACATGGGAGTCAGTTCCCCCATGAATGAGTACGGCCGCTGGGCAGGCTGAGTTTCCGTCCATATGGGAAACAGGCTCTGCTGTGTACTCAATTGCTCTCAGAACGCTTGAGGCAAGAGAAGGCGCAGCTGGCTCTGCTGTAGTCTCTACAAAAAGTCAGTATGGAATCCATATAATTATTGTATATATACATTATTATATAATGTGTATAAACATCAATGAATGATGAAATAATTTGACTTGTGCACTAAAAAAAAATGCTTATAAAATAAACATACTTATTTTGGTGGCAGTATGCTTTATTAATCAAGATGCACAGAGGATTTTATTTCACCTTGCATATTCAATGAATATAGATATCCAAAACATACACTAGCACGAGGAAATGTCAATCAGTATGGCCCTATCAAGTTATTACTATCTTCCCAGTGATTCTTATATATTATACAAAGCTCACCACTCTCTCTGTGTCGAGATCGGATCATCTCCTCCAGCTGCTGTTTCTTGGCTTCCAGCCGCCCACCTTCCTCTGCTTTTCTCTTTGCTTGTACCTCCGCCTTCTCTGGAATCATAAAAATAGACATTTAAAGATCTTTAAATTACCAGTAAAATTGTTTTGTGATAGCTCTTTTAACTCACAACTTCCAATACAAGACGAAATCATAACTGATACTGCTATGATAGTCGTATGTAATCATCTGGGTAAGAGTTTTCATAATCAACTGTTTGTTTCGAAAACTAAATCACTAACCTTACCTCAACAGTACTTCATCCTGAAAATTTTTTTGTACTGGATACTTTTTGTACTGGATGACCACTTACTTCATTTTAGTCAGCTTCAAAATTCAATAAAATATGTTTTTATATGAATGACATCTGCTTACCAGTCATGTTCTGTGTCTCTTTTGACCTCTTCTTCTTCATACTTCTCGGCTCTGCAGATGGCCCTCTTCTTCTCTCTGGACTGCCATCTTCTGTAACAATCAAACAATACAAATCTCATTAATTTTAGGTCCTGTTAAATAATATATTAAAATAATGTACAAACTGTATTATCAGGCATTGGGGTTTTTAAACAGGGCAATGAAATTCTGGAAGGATAACTACCTTTCATTTGGGAGAAGAAGGGAAGATCGAAGAAGTTTCAATATGACCCCAAAAAAGGCAAATTGAAATATTTGATATTCTTGAACAGAGGTAAAATGCCCAAGATCCAACTCAATTTTAACTGGAATTCTCTAAATTTCTCATATACAAAAACAATATTAATTTGAATTATAAAGAATGTATGTCTACCTCCATCACATGGGCCTGCATGTTGCCTTCTCTTCATATTGGCGACCAAAGCCTGTTTGGAGTCTGCAGGGAAGTAAACATTTAAATTTTAACATCTATTCAGACCTTAAAATGCAGTTTTAGTTTGAACAAACACAGATATAAGTATGGTAAGATTAAGTTCAAATGCTTATCATTTGTTACATCTTTCATACAAGACTCTTTCAATGTATTTAATGCAATTTGTTATCTGATTATCCAGGATAGTTATTGAAACTTGTAAATCTATATATTTTTGGACAGCTTCCTTCTTACTCAATTGTAATCTAAACCCTTGATCAGGGTTCAAAAATTGCTATTTCAAATCTCAGGCATCAGAGGAGGTAGAGAATAATCCTAAATCTGAATGTACGTATTTCATCTCAAGAGTGTGTTTGTTTATATTTTAAAAAAAAAAACATAACCCCAAAAAAATATGTACAATGTCGCTGAAAACTGATCTCAACTATTTCTCCCTGCCATAGTCCCTGGTACTGGGGCAACTTCCCTACTATCTTCTCGCCAACAAAATACTCGTGGTAGGGCTTTCTTGGTTCCTTTATAATGCTGATACTGTTGACCGTCGTCGTCTGATCCTCCCAGTCAAACCAGCAGTATAGCGCCATTCTGGATTCCTTCTGTTTGTTTTTCTCGCGATGTAGTGAACTGTGTCGATTTACCTCTGACCTCCAACCTCAAATGTTTACATAATGTCAAATATTCGTGCGGATAACTTGGCCAATCATATTGCTCCTTTTGCAAAACGTCGCATTAACATGATTGGTTAAAATATCTCGGGATTTCTCGGGATGATTCGTAACAATGTTTCTAAATCAAAAAAGATAAAAAATGATTTTAAATATTATCTTTTTATGACAAATACATAAATAAGAGATCCATTTCAATTTACTCAAAAAATAAAACGCAATTGTGTTAAAATTGATACCGGAAATGTTACCAGAAGTTATTTCAAACTTATTCGGAACACTCGATGCTTACCCAATGAGCGCGCGCCATGTTGTGTAATTCAAACATTGAGGTAAGAATCGCTAAAAAAATATAGCATAAAAGAGTATTCAACATGCCGGAAGCGAAAAAGATACAAATCGTTCAAAGTTTCAGCATGAAATGGCCAAAAATTATGTCCCTAGATATTTTTTTTCTATACAACATTATGATTTACTTTTTGACCCAGCCCTATGGCCATCCAGGTTCAAACTTGAGTAAGCATTAACACAATATTCTGTACAAGTTTGAAGAACATTGGACCAAACATTCAAAGCAAGTTGACCTTCCACAAAATTAAAAGAATAGAATACCTAAAAAAATACATCTGGATCATTTAATTAGATTATCATCTTACAAAAATGCAAAATTGCTTTTTTTCATTCAGACATTGAGGTTATTTCCTGCAGATCTATGAATTTATTTTCTGTCAAGAATTTGCTTCACATAACAAATAAATGACAGGTCTGTATCAAGATGTCCATCATTATTATACAGATTACAAGATTACATTTTAAGCAAAAAAACTGCACTTATTGATACCATTTAACTGAATGTCCTCTTTCCTCGATATTTCGAAACAAGCCTTAAGTCTTGTATAAGCAAAATCTTGTCAACGTCAACCCTCTCAATTGTGTCTGATGTCTGTGCACCCTTTGCACATCCATGGTATGCCCCAAATGGTCTATATAAAGCCTTCTATTAAAGGTGCTGTGCTCCAGGTGCAATAAAATTGATCATTAAAATATGAAAATGCTTTATTTCTGAGTTTATTTCAGTAGTTATTCAAGCCTAACATATGCCAGGAATCCACTTAATTCTGAAGCCTAAGCATATAAAAACATGACCAATATTTCCAGACTAAGGGGTGGCCGGTTATATTTAGAATAGATCACGTGATTGATATTGCAGATTATGGGTAATATAACAAGATTACAAGAACACTTGGTGCAGTGGTAAGAGACTTTACCTTTTGTATCAAATAGACTGACCATGAGGGCCTTGACACAAGGCTTTATATTCCCAGTAAAGCTGACATTTGCACAAAAATTCACAAAATCGCGTGCAGCCTAAGTTTGGCAAAACCATTCAAGATAAAAAGTTAACAGTGTACATGACGTATAAATGTGAACACAGGTATGATTGGTGACTAGTTTGTAGCAATCTATATTTAGAAATCTACTTCGTGACTTAACGGATTAGAATTTTCATGGATAAAATCTGTGAATATCTAAGGACAAATTGGGTATTTTATTATATCAATAATCAAAATTCAATGCTCTGCATCAAATTACCTCATTTATTTTCTTGAAAATTAAGATTTTTTTCCATCATTTTAGCATCTGTGAAACAGTCCCTTGAAAGTTATGAGATCACATTTTGTTACAAATTGTTGTTTTTTTTGTGTTTTTTTTCAGACTGTTTACTTATTAGTAAGGATATTTTTAGTTTGTTTTATGGTGAAAATGCAGTCATGGTGGTTTTAAACAGATTTTCAGTCATTTGATGACTGTCTACTGGAGATAAAGTGCTGCTCCAAACTTCATTCCGAGGCTTCAAAATCTCAATCACACATCAAAAAAAAAGAAGAAAAAGAAGAAAAAAAGAATAACATTTTTTTCTAAATTAAAAAAACAATGGGCTAGATAAGAAACTCTCAACTTACAAGGCGTCATCACTTCTGCAGTATACTGTATAGACAGCTGTTTCAGGGTCCATGTTTTTTATCCTCACTGGCCAAATCTTTTCAAAAAGAACAAAATCCCCTGTTTTGAATCTCTTCGTTTTCCAGGGTTTTGCCTTTGTTGCTCTCTTTCTTTTTCCCATACCTGTAAAATAATGAAAAATGTGCTTAATGTGTGTAACTGGCATAACTATTTCAATCTGGGTGGTTAAAATGCTTATATCGTTAGAATTTCATAACGATGTAATGCACTTTGGAAGTTTGGTCTGTGATCGTATTAAAACCACAAATGAAGAGAAAATGGGTGATGGACATTTCGTCCAAATGACATTTCGTCCAAAAGGCAATATAGTGCAAAAAGGGTAGTCATTTCGCCCAAATGTATTTCATATAGGGAAATTAGTTTAAGTGTCATATATTTCTATTTTGTATGTTGGAAAAATAGTTTCTTGATTTACTTTGAAGTAAAAAAGTTTGAGATACGATTTGTTATTAAAGGTTATTTTTGTTGTTATGCCACATTCCTTTTCTCTCTGAGATGTTTCAGCTGTGTTGGAGTGGCCAGTATGATGTGGCGGGCACCGTCCATCTTTAGATCGTCTACGACGAAGTTTGGACCTATGAAGTCTCTGTCGAGCTGAAAAAGATAAAAAAACATGTGATTGCGTTCTTGCATTTATTTTAGCATTTTGAAGAATATAGATGTATGTTTAAATATATAATTAATATATAATTTATAATACTTTGGCAATATAATTTTGTGTGGTATTGTATTTTTTTTCATGATTTGGGGTTACATTAAATAAATATTGATTGATACTATTTTAAGGGACAATACTTACTTCGAAGTCAATGTCAGTTGGCTCCTTTGGTCTTAAGTTCTGTCGGTGTCTGTTTGCAGCTCTTGTCAGATTTACCGGTTTCGGGAGATAGACATCGTCACTGCACACCATATCTCGCATCACAGACTCTACTATGTCGCCCGCAGCCTTGAAGACATGTTCCCGCGCAATCTTCTTAACCTGAAACATATTGATCAAGTCACAATTCATATACCCTCGGTTAAAGATTTAAATGATATTTTATGCAAATCGATTTTTTATGATTAGTTTAACATAGGAATTGTTTTAATAATTTACTAAATTTCTTTTCTTTTATTATCATAAATCATTATTTGCTGTTTCTTAACTACCTTCACTGAGATCTTTACTTTCTTTGCCGCGCTGGGGTCTGCAGGATGAGAGTGACACGCTGAACCTGATGTAAACATATCTCCGAACTGTTTTACGCTGGCCGGACATTTGTGTTGTTTCCCTCGTATGCTGCACGTCCAGTACGTCCGCTTCCCTAGGACACTCTATCTATCTATCTATATATACTGCACAAACTCCCCTTTCGGGTATTACTGGCAGGTGCGTGTCTGTGCAAGGATAAAACTGTTAAAATAAAAATTTTGTTAGGGTGAGAAAATTTTCTGAAAAAAAGGTGAATATGTTAGGTTTAAGATCTGGTAAAAACATCTTTTTGTTGATTCAGGGACGGTCTACTATCTGAAATGAGAGGAGCTTTTGTTTAAATGCTAAAAGATCATTTTGTGAGACTATATTTTCTGGTAAGCTGTTCCAAAGTATCACTGTATAAGGAAAAAAGGAATATTTAAAGTAGCTAGCTGGAGTATGAATTTGCCTGTAAGATAAAGAGTGTAAGTGGCGGGATATCCTCGCTGGTCTTTCAAGATATGCAGGTAATGGGACAGCAACAAGGTTATTTACTATTTTGTAAAACATAAGAAGTCTGGTGACATCACGTCTGTACTGAAGGGTTTGCCAGTCAAGTTCCTTCTGCATGCTGGTGACACTGTCGTAATAAGAATAGTTATTATTAACCCATCGGACTGCTCTGCGTTGTACTTTTTCTATTTTATCTATATATGTCTGTGTATGAGGACTCCAGACTGTAGAGGCATATTCTACTTGAGGTCTAACCAATGCTTTGTAAGCTGCTTCTCTAACTTCCTTATTCTTTGTCTGGATGTTTCTGTGGAGAAAACCAAGAGTTTTATTAGCAGAAGAAGTAATGTTGTCAATATGTTTATTCCAAGAGAGATCTTTTGATATTGTAACTCCTAAGTATTTGGCATTATCCACTGTTTCTAAAGCTTGTCCATGTAATCTGTAATCAAAGGAAAGTGCTTTCTTCTTTTTATTAATATTTAAAACAATGCATTTACTGGGATTAAATTCCATTTCCCATTTCTTTTCCCACTGCACCAGCTTGTCGAGGTCTTTCTGAAGTGTAATACAGTCCTGCTTGTTGTTTATAGCTAGGTAAACGGCAGTGTCATCTGCAAATAAACGAACTTGAGAAGTTATGGTATCTGGAAGATCATTTATATATAACAGAAAGAGAAGTGGGCCAAGTACAGATCCCTGAGGTACTCCTGATGTTACTGGGACTTCTGATGAGCATCCTCCCTCCAAAACGACTTTTTGTGTTCTGCCTATGAGAAAAGATTTTATCCACAACAGGGTTGAATTATTGACTCCATGTTCCTGTAATTTGTACAATAACTTTAAGTGGCTGACCTTGTCAAAAGCTTTACTAAAATCTAAAAGAACTAAATCAGTCTGTTGTCCATTAACAAGATTTCTCGCTAGTTGGTCAGTAAGTTGCAGGAGTTGTGTTTCACAGGAACGTTTTTCTCTGAAACCATGCTGTAAGTCATAAAGTATATCATGCTTATTGAAGTGCTTTGTTAAATTTGAAGCTACAATATGTTCAAGCACCTTACAAAGAATACATGTTAAAGATATTGGTCTATAATTTGCTGGATCTTCTTTGTTTCCTTTCTTGAATAGGGGGGTCACGTTTGCAGATGTCCATACCTTGGGGAGGGTACCTGTATCAAGAGACTTTTGGAATAGTATTAGCAAGATTGGTGAGATTTGTTGACAAAGATTTTTTAAAATTAATGGTTTGATGTTGTCTGGTCCAGCAGCTTTATCTGGTCTTAAATTTGATATAAGTTTTTCCACTCCACTGATGTTTATGGTAACTTCAGGCATGATTGGGTACTTCCTGTAAAAAGAAAAATCTTGTGTATTAATATTTCGAATAGCTGCGAAGCAAGATTGAGCAAGTGAGATAGGTGTCATCTGAGTGAATACTGACTGAAACTGTCTGTTCAAAATATCTGCTTTTTCACTGTTGTCTGATTTGATGGAACCTGAAATTTTGTCAAATAGTGGGGGAATGCCTGTTGCATCCTGCTTGGCGTTTTTGATAAGGCTGAAAAGTTTTTTTGAATTAAAGCTGTTCTTTTCTTTGTCGTCTATGTTGTCTTCCAGGCCTAAAATATATTCAATGTATTTATTATAAGACAGTTTAATTTGTTTTTTTATGTGATTTTTCATTTTTAGAAAAGCCGCCCTCGTCTTGTTGTTCCCTTCCTTCTTGAGTCTGAAAAAATTCACAGTCTTTATGATTATTATTTAACCAAGATTCAGTACCTACAATTATATCAGGTTGGTGGTGATCAATCATGCCAATAAATTCTGCTTTTTTGTTTACGATGGACTGACAATTTACAGAGATAACTTTCAGCTGTGAAGGAAAAAGTTTACCATTAGTATTTCTAGTTTTTCTTCTGGTTGATCTTATTGAACTGGAGCTTGAAGTTTGTGTGTAGGTCTGGTCAATCTGGTCGCTCAGTGAACTGTAGCTATTCTGCAATGACAATGATGAAAGAGACAGATTTGAATGTTTTGAAAAATTTTGAGCATCACAAATAGTGCAGGTCCAGGAGAACGAAACATCACGAGCTGCAAGATCAAAATAAGTTTCATTAGTAATGTCCTGGCATTTTATGTGGAACCATTTCAAACAAGCATCACATTCAATGGCGTTGTCATCGTCAAGCACTTCATATCCACAAGAACCGCAGGGGAAATCAGGTCCTGGATTTGTTTCAACATCTGAAGATAATGACAGTAGAAGAAAGCACAGATAAGTTAGAGAAGCATTTCTGGAACATTTTATGTTTGGTATTGACCACCGGGTAGATTTTAGTAAACATGCACAGGCATACGTTCCGTCAGGTTTAAAATTATTTGGGGTCTTAAATGCCACGGGTTGATAATCAGGTGTTGAAGCTTGCTCTGTCTGAAAACTAAGATAGAAAGCTGTAATGACGAGAGGAAATAACAAACCTGTAATCATTTTCTTTTTCAAAACAAATATGGCGCGTTCGGTAGCAAAGGTCAAGGTCGGGATCTAAATGCAAGAAATATTTGTCAATTTCTTTGTAATCTGCAAAAATACGAAAAAGATCAATGAAACAAATTTCAAAATATACTTAGAACCCTTTCTTCAGCAGTATGAACTGTCCCTGAAAGCAAAAAGTAATTTAATTTAGTTGTTTTAGCGATCTGAAATGGGAGAGAAAAAAATCAGCTGTTAGTTGCACGACGCATGCGCACAAGGAGCAACAACAATATTTATATAAATTGAAAAAAAAAAAAAGAAAATAACCTGGCCAAGTATCATCAGAAAAAAATAAGGAATTTATAATAACATGGGTAATTAATATTTAATAATACTAATTATTAATTTGAAATTATATCATACTTTTTCGTCTGCATTTTATAAAATATTGCCGTATCAGTCTCTTACCTTAACAGTGTAACTATATCCGTGGCTGCTCACTAATTTCTTGCCTCCTCTGGTACTGCCACCTTCAACGACCTCATACGTCTCTGGCACGTCTTCTGGAAACTCATCGTCAAGTGTAGTATCTTGTAGAGACTCATCGGCCGGATTCTCTGGGTGGCTGAAGACTCTATCTCTGATGTTGAACGACTTGTCTACGATGATATTTGGCACTGTGTCGTCTGCTTCCAGGATGTCGGTGTGGTCGAGGGCCTCGTCACCTGCAGTATCGGACCTCGATAATGTGTAGGTTGCATCCAGTTGGCGAACGGGAGATGAAAGGCACTGTGTCGTCTGCTTCCAGGATGCGGTGTTATACATTAAGTCCTACAGACAGGGTTAATTACCTTACTTTTATTATTATCAATGCCTGTTCATTGCAACTCCTATTTCACAATATTTATTTTTACTGTCGATGCCTTTTTAATGCAACACCTTATTTAAATTAAAAGTAACCATTGTAAAAACTTTTTCAGCTATACTTACTTGATGATGATTGACTTTGCACGTGACACAGTGGAAGGCTACATCCAGCTTCCCTTTGCTGATCTGTCGGTACTCTGAAAGGCTGATACCTGTCAAACAATCATTGACATTAATTTGATGGTATCATGCTGTGAACGCCTGATATAATCAAGGGCAATCAACACACTTTTTTACTTCAATCAACTACCGTGAATATCATAACATAAGGCTTAAGATATTTTTTATAAATAAGCAGATATGTGAACTTAAATTTTTGGAAAAACAAAAATCATACCTAATCAAATAAAAATTCCTGTTTCACAGAGTCGATGCTGCCACCGATCACATGCATCACATTGCAGCGCGTGTTGCCTTCCAGTTACAGGCCTATCACACGACCTACACAACTCCATTTTAACACTATATATAATCCAATTTTTTACATTTATTTTAACTTTAATCCTAAAAGAGTCCAATAAGGAATTTCACTTTATTCCACTAACTCTACATTCCTGTTTAACAAGGCTTTTATTTTATACAGGTAAACGGAATAGAACATATCCAATCAAATAAGTGTTATCTTATTAAATTTCTGATTGGACATGAGTGTATCCAATGGCAAAAATTCACACAAATTAGTAGATATGCAAAGATTTTCTTTGTCGGTCAACCATTCAAAGGTCGTTTGTCATACCAATACACCAAATTGTGTGACACGATAATCCAATTAACAGTAACTGCCTTACCTTAAAGGTGGCAAGCCATTGATTGGATTAAATGAAGTTAATTAAGTTTTGTCACCTAGTAAACCGCTCTAAGAAATTGTTATAATTGGATAATTAAATCCAATTATTATTATTTTTTTAATTTTAAACAAATTGCACCAGGCATGTTTTGATAAGCAGATTCAGAGGTGCATTCATATCACAAGTGGGTCATTTCTTGACCTCTACAGAAAAATAGCAGATGTCATACTGCTTTATGACGAGTGTCTCTCCATGATATAATCTTACCTCACTGTAAATCCTGATTCCACCTTCTGAAAAAAAATTTCCCCTGTCTAAAGTATATTGCCATTAAAATAACCCTAAATTGATGACTGATGTACTTACAAAATTTATAGCCAAAATTAAGGTCAAAAGTGTCAAACTATCCTCCATAGTTTTAAGGATTCTAGTAAAATTCAATCCGATATTCTGCACACATGGGGTGACATGGGACACATAGTTTTGTCTCAAATAATCTCGTTTTGACTAACTCGAGATGAGAGTATAAATATCAGAAATTTGACGAAATCAAAATGATTATTTCTTCATATAAATCTCCCTAAAAACATTTGATCTTTGCCGATGACTTCGTCGACGAACGCGCGCAAAACATACAGACTTCCGGTTTATTTTGGAACCCTCGATAGTTGCCGTAAAGGGTATACGAGCCAAGAGATGACTGAGATGTTGTGATGTACAAAACACACGTTTTAAGGCCTCCGGAGTTACTTCCTTCAATCCGTATATTTTTAGGACAAGGACGAGTTCAGCCTTAAATTTTGTCTGTGACTTATGCGATACTTTCTTGCAAATGATTCTAGATACCACATAACAGTATTTTAAACACAAAAAGAATAAATCATTCATGTGATATACCACATAGCTCTAAAAGTACCACATAAGGGACGTCTAGACCCAAATTTTACCACATTGACCCCAAATGTAAACACGGACGGACGGACATTCAATGATCCTAATAGCTCATCCTGAGCACACGTGCTCAGGTGAGCTAAAAAAAAACCTGAACTGATAATCTATTTATTCAGACTAAAATTCATACTCTATCATTGGAGGAAATCATGAAGAATAATCATTTTGCCAAAATTATACTATATTATACAAGACAAATAAGGACAAAATAATGTAAATCATTCATGGCACAATTTTCACTGGAAATCATCATTTCATTGCATAATCTATTCCAATGTTTGTAAACCATAAATATCAAAATACCAATTGCAATAAGTGACAAAAAATTTAGAATTCAGATGATGAGCTGAAACATCCTTAATATGTTTTGAATCCATATTTCAATTAAAATTGGCCGACAAAATACATCCTCATTATAAATATTTTATAGACCCAAAGCACTTTCTAGATCTTAAAGATACACTGCATTAAATCGAGTAGATTTTTCTCTTTTTCTTATTATTTAAGAATGCAAAGTGAAAGAACTAAAATACCAATACTACTGTGACCAATTATGTTATATAGACCTCACAAACATATACACCCACAAGTGGGTCTACTCTCATAGTCTGTCAATAAGAGTTCATACATCAGAGGTTGTAGTTTCCATCAAGCTGAAAATTTTAATTGTAACTGCTATTGCATGACATTACATCAATGAATATTCACGAGGTCATAAAATTATAAAGAAATAATGAACAATGACTTATTATGCAAGGATTAAAATGAAAAACATTTGTTGGGTGTATATTTGTGTGGTCTATAAATATCTTAGTTTGCAATGTGGGGTGTATAGTCTAGCCTGCCCTAAGCAAACCCTGGTGTCAGTGGTCTTCCAGCCTTCAGCAGTCAGTTATATATATTTTTGGCCCAGAGGTCTAAAATTCTACTCGCCCACTCGTCCTGCATAGAATTGGCCTTCTTGTCTATATTGCAGGACGAATGAGTTATCCTTCATGCCTTCTTAGCATATTTTTGCAGGACGAGTAAGAATTCCAAATATTTTTGACCCGTGTATGGGCATGCATACATTTATGTAAATTGTATGTGATGTGGTGATGAGCTGTGTATGCTCAAACCGATGTAAATAAAGTTTCTGTTCTATCCTGTATATATTTATATATACCCCACATGCCACCTCAGATGTTTCAAACTGTTGCCATTTCTCCATTCTTCTTTGCTAGCGGAGAATGCCAAGTATGACCTATTATTTTGTGTGTTTTGGGTTTACCGTCGCTGCAATAGTATTTCAGTAATATAGCAATATCCAGCTAATTACAGTGGAGGAAACCCCGAATGCACAGAGGCACCTGGGTAAACTTTCCGACCTTCCGTAAGCCAGCTGGAAAGCTTCCTCACATGAAAATTCGAATGACCCTGCCGGGATTTGAACCCACACGGTGAGGGGCACACTTGTCTTTGTAAGAAAAACATCTTTGGAGAAAATAAGACTTACTTGGTCTTTCTCAGAACACTTGAGGAGTGCAACGGTGCTCTGAATTTCGCTTATTAGCTCACATGAGCACAACGTGCTCAAGGTGAGCTTTTCTGATCGCCTTTTGTCCGGCGTCCGTCGTCCGTGCGTCCGTGCGTGCGTGCGTGCGTCGTGCGTCCGGCGTCAACAATTGCTTCAAACAACATCTCCTCCTAAACGGCTTGGCCAATTTGAAAAATATTTTGCAGGAATGTTCCTTGGATGAAGCTCTACTAAAGTTGTATAAATGGTTCTGGTCCATTGCATAATTAGGTCACAGGAGCTAAAAATAGATTTTAAAAATGAAAATTTAAAAAATCTTCTTCTCTGAAACCACAAGGCCTAGCCTTTTGATTTTTGGTATGTAGCATGATCTTATGACTCTCTACCAGGATTGTACAAATTATGACCCTGGGGTCAAAATTGGCCCCGCCCCAGGGGTCACTTGATTTCACATAGGCTAATATAGGAAAAACTTGAAAAAATCTTCTTCTCCGAAACCCCAAGGCCTAACCTTTTGATTTTTGGTATGTAGCATCATCTTATGGGCCACTACCAAGATTGTACAAATCATAGCCCTATGGTGATAAATGACCCCGCACCAGGGGTCACTTGTTTTACATAGAGTTATATAGGAAAATCTTAAAAAATCTTCTTCCATGAATGCATAAGGCCTAGAGCTTAGATATTTGGTATGAAGCATCATCTTATGGGCCACTACCAAGATTGTACAAATCATAGCCCTATGGTGATAAATGACCCCGCACCAGGGGTCACTTGTTTTACACAGAGTTATATAGGAAAATCTTAAAAAATCTTCTTCTATGAATCCATAAGGCCTAGAGCTTAGATATTTGGTATGAAGCATCATCTTATGGGCCACTACCAAGATTGTACAAATCATAGCCCTATGGTGATAAATGACCCCGCACCAGGGGTCACTTGTTTTACATAGAGTTATATAGGAAAATCTTAAAAAATCTTCTTCTATGAATCCATAAGGCCTAGAGCTTAGATATTTGGTATGTAGCATCATCTTATGGGCCACTACCAAGATTGTACAAATCATAGCCCTATGGTGATAAATGACCCCGCACCAGGGGTCACTTGTTTTACATAGAGTTATAGGAAAATCTTAAAAAATCTTCTTCATGAATGCATAAGGCCTAGAGCTTAGATATTTGGTATGAAGCATCATCTTATGGGCCACTACCAAGATTGTACAAATCATAGCCCTATGTGATAAATGACCCCGCACCAGGGGTCACTTGTTTTACATAGAGTTAAATAGGAAAATCTTAAAAAATCTTCTTCTATGAATCAATAAGGCCTAGAGCTAAGATTTTTGGTATGTAGTAGCATCTAATGGTTCATTACAAAGATTTTCAAAGTCTTGGCCCTACAGTGATAAATGACCCTGCGCCCAAGTCTTCTCTGAAACCATATGGCCCATTGCTTAGATATTTGGTGTGTAGTATTGTCAGGGGTAAAATTGTCTGTTTAAAAACCTTGACATCAGTTGAAGCAATGGTACTCAGGTGAGCGATTCAGGGCCATCATGGCCCTCTTGTTTTTGATACCAGTGTGTTTTTTGTTTGTTTTTTTTTGTGTGTTTTTTGGTTTTTTTTCACTTTTTTTGGGGGGGGGGGGGGGGGGGGGATTGCATGAACAAGCTAAAGGGGAATTTTTCTACTCTGTTTAATGTTGGCATTTTATTGTACTTTATTCATATTTCATGGTGTTTTATTGCAAAATAATAACATAAGAATAATGATATTATAATTAAACAAGTATGGGGTATGATAGATCGGGGACCACAGATCAATCATCAAATTATTTTTGTTTGTAAAACGGAATCATACCCCATACTTCATTCTAAACAACAGCCTCCAGTTTCCGATCTTTGGTCTTATAGACATTGGATTATTTAGAGACCGGCTTTTAGTAGGCCCCAAACAACTTCACGTCATGGAACCTGTGAAATCGCTGTAATATTTAACAGGTTAA
>CM037781.1:662613-696110 GCA_021229015.1 Solen grandis | reverse complement strand
ATTTCAATTTCTAACATTTTTTAAAACACAAATGGGCAATATTAACTAATTACTAAAAAAGCAATTAAGTAAATACCCCAATTAAATAAATTCAAAAAAAAAAAGTATATAAATAATGAAAAGAAAAGAAAAAAAAAAAAACACTAAAAACAGGGTTACTTAAAGGGAAAAAAAAAAAAAATTTAAAATGTCCAAAAAAAACATTTATGGTGCAGTGCGTCATATGACATTTATTTTCAAAAATTTTTAAAAATTTTAGAGACCTATTACTAAACAAAATTTTTCAAAACTTCTATCCACATAGAAGATTTTATAAGCAAAAAAAAAAAATTTACGACCTTGGTTTTCTTGGATTCGATAGAACCAGGGGACTTTCGAATTTTTAAAAAAAAAGGGGACACCGGGATCACAATAGAGCCTAACATAACTTTCGTGAAATTTTGATGAAAATGGGTCCAAAAAAATAAGGGCTGTGACCGCGAACAATCTTTTTTCCCCTGAGTCAAATCTGATTTTATTGACGTCATTGAATATAAATTTTCTTTTGCATTCAAAAAGTATGGTTTGAAAAATTTTTGCCTAAAAATTTTTCATTTTTTGGGGGCCATTGCAACATACCAAAAAATTAACACAAATACAAAAAAAGAAAAAAAGAATAAGAATAAGGAATAACTAATGCATTCGTTTAAACGAATGATGGATTTTTCTGCAAAATCTGCTTTATATAGATATATAGAAGATGAAACAAAATAGTAATCTTCCAAATTGAAAACTTTCTTCTCTCTTTTTTTATAAAAAAATAGCACAAATAGAAAAACATTTGTAATTTTTTTAAAAAAGCCCGGGCCTATATTTTTGCACCATGGTTTAATAAAAAAAATTTATACTATGTCATATACTAAAAAGAAAAATGAAAAGTTTTTAAAAATGTAATTTTTCTAATTTCATCACACATAGAATTTCCACCCCAGCTCAGTTGTAACCTTTTTTTAATTTTAGCCTGTAGAAGAAGTATTAATATTTGTATAGTGCTATACCCTTTCGAACCTGAAAACGTAGTTAAACGTTTTTTAGCGATTTTGGCGTTTTTGGGGGCTTCCTATTTTTGCCATAAATTCCGGGAAAATTTCGAATATGGTGATTTTTTGAAGGTAACATCCCAGCCTACAAATGATCAATTGAATATCGTTAAAAAACAAATGCAGTTTTTAGATGGTCTAAAATGTGGGGCTGCGTGTGAATTTTTCAAGGCTTGCAAACTGCTCGCTGCACATAGTGTTGCAAATACGGATTTTTGTCTTGTGCCGGAAAATGTTTAACTTCAAAGCTTTTTTGGAAACAGCAACTTTCGCAAAAAAAAAAAAAAAAAAAAATCAAGATATACCCCATCAATTGCAATTTGTATATATATATATATATAATTTTTTTTTTTTTTTTTTTTTTTTTTTTTGTCGTTGCGAAAACTATTTAAGCTTGGTGACCCTGCGCGTGCCCTTTTCCCCATATTTTTATGTGCATGATTATGAATATCTTTTTTTTCCATGTAACTTTCTTATTGAAGTCAATTTCAAAAAAAAAAACTTGGTACCGTTGAAAGCTTTTAAAAAACGCTACATTTTTTACTATAATGTAAAAATTTTTTTCAGCTTTTCGGGAATATTGATGTTAAACCTCAAGAAAACAGCATATTATCAGCAAAAATTAGCTTCATTTTTTTTATTTTTTTTTGTTAAAATTTTTATTGCTAAAAAAATTTTAATAAACTAAATATTTTTGGGGAAAACGAAAAATTTATTCAGTTTAAAATTTCTTATTCATACATATTTTTACAAAAATCGATATTTTTTGAGTTTTGGTACATTATGCATAGGGGAAAAAATAAAAAATTTCCCCTCACGTGCCTAAAACCCATAAAAATTTCATCGCCTGGGGGGACATTGCAACATTTTAAAATAAGCTTTATTTTTGGGAAAAAGAAAGAAAAAAAAACAATAAAAAAACAAAGACGCCGTGACGTTTTATGCGTTTATTTTACTAATTGTTAATACCCCCCGAGCCCTACTAACTGAAAAATTTCAACTTTCTATCTCAAATGGGGACATTTTTTTATAAGCATTTTAAATATTAAAAGCTTGTTTCGAATTTTGGGATCCCCCCAAAATTTGTTTGGAATTTTCGAATTTTTAAAAAAAACGGCCCCGGGTATACCAATAAGAAGTAATTTTCACTTCCCTGTAAAAAATTTTATGAAAAATGGGGCCCTTTTAATAATGGTCTGGACGTTTTTACAAACTTTCTTGTCAATTTTAAATGTGACGTCAATGACGTCATAGGCTTCTGAAAATTTTGAAACCAAAATTTAGCGTTGATTCATTTTGTCTTTAAAATTTTTTTATTGTCCTTCGATAATTTCAACATATAAAAATATCTTGTTATATTAAAAATAATTTTTTCATTATAGACGTCACGTGACGTCATATGACATTTATTTTCACAAAAATTTTAAGGGCTCCCAGAGCCCTTATATGACCAAATTTCATTTTTTCTAACTCAAATAGGACCGATTTTATAAGCATTTAAAAATTTACGCCTTGGTTCGAATCTTGAATTCGCTATGAACAGGGACTTTTCGAATTTAAAAAACGGACACCGGGGTATCACAATAAAAAATTTAAATATACACATTCTGTAAATTTGATAAAAAATGGGCCCTTTAAATAAGGTTGGCCCGTGTACAAACTTTTTGGGTAAATTTTAAAATGTGACGTCATATGACGTCATGGTTTAAAAAAAACTTTGAAATCGAAATTTCGCTCGAAAACTGAGGCATTAAATTTAATTGCCCTTCAAAAATTTCAAATAGAAATACTCTTTTAATATTAGAAATTTTTTACATAAAACGTCACGTGAGCCATATGACTTTATTTTCACAAAATTTTTTAAGACTCCCAGAGACCTTATACTGCCCAATACATCTTTCTATTTTTAAAAAAAGGGCCCCGATTTTATAAGAATTTGAAAAAATTAAAAGCCCTTGGTTGAATTTTGGGGAATCGCTTGAACCCTTGGAACTTTTCAAATTTTTAAAAAAAACGGAAGTGTTGCACAACTAGAATTAATATACCATTCTGTGAAAAATTTGATGAAAATCGGGTTCATTAATAATGGTCGGGGGGACCGGTACAAACTTTTTAGCTTATTTCCGTTGACTTCTAACGTTATAAACAGATATGAAAATCATGAAATAAAAAAATAACTTTTCTTGGAGAATATAAAACCAAAATTTCATTGCCCTTGGCCATATTAAAAATATAAATATTGTTTAAAAATTAGAAATTTGGGGCGTATTGACGTACAAGACGCCCCTTTTCACGAATTTTTTAAAATCTATCGAAGGTCTATATACTGACAAAAATATAAAACTTTCTGCTCATTTAGGGACGATTTTATGAGAAAATTTTTAAATTGGCCTTGGTTTGAATTTTTGCATTGCCATAGAACCTTGTGCTTTTCGAATTTGAAAAATGGACACAGAGATGCAAAAACTAGAATTTAAATTAAAATTCTGTGAAAATTGATAAAAATCGGTTTTTTTAATTTTCGCTCTGGACCGCGTTTACAAACTTTTTTTAGAATTGCCAATGTGACGTCATAATGCGTCAAAGGGGATTGAAAAAATTATGAATTTTTTTTAATTACGCATATGAATAATATGCCATCGAATTTCATTCTCCTAGGCGATTGCAAAAAAAAAAAAATCCTTGAGGAAGAAAAGAATAATAATAAAATTATAATAATAATAATAAAAAAGAACAAACCCAAAGGACTTTTGCTTTAGGCAGAAAAAACCTAATAACTAGAGTCTTCGTTTAAAAAAAAAAAATGATAGGACTTTCTGCAAAAATTGCTTTATATGTATATATAGAAATGACATAATAGTAATCTGTCCAAATTGAACTTTCTATCTCCTCTATTTTTATAAAATAGCACAAATAAAAAATTTTGTTTATTTTTAAAAAAAAATCCGCCCATATCTTGCCATGTTTTACATACAAAAATTTTTATATGTCATATGCATGAAAAAAAATGAAACAGTGTTCAAATGTAAGTTTTTTAACTTTCATCAACCCCTAGAATTTCTCACCCCACTCGTTGTAACCTTGTTTAATTTTTGCCTCAGTAGGAAAAGCATTGAATATTTGTTAGTGCTATTCCTTTCGAACCTGTAAGTAGTTAAACGTATTTTGCGATTTTGGGTTTGGGTTCCGTGTTTGCCCTAAATTCCCGGAATTTCGAATATGGGATTTTTGAAAGGTAAATCCCAGCCTACAACTGAGCAAAATTTAAAATCGTTAGCATAACAAAAGCATTTTTAGTGGGTTTAAAAGGGGCTGCGTGTGAATTTTTAAGGCTTGAAAATGCTCGCTAGCTACTGGTTGCAAAAAACGGGTTTTTTTCTTTTGCCCTTGTACATGTATTAATTCAATGCTTATTTTGGAAAATCAACATTCGACAAAAAAAAAACAACAAAACAAAAAACAAAATATAGCCCCTCAATTGCAATTTTATATTTTTTTTTTTTTTTTTTTTTTTTTAATCGTTGCGCAAGAAATTTTAAACTTTGGGGACCCCCGGCGTGCCTTTTCCAAAATTTTTTTATGCATGTTATGAAAAAAATTTTTTTTCCCGTAACTTTCTTATTGAAGTCCCAATTTCAATAAACTTGGGACCGTTTGAAAACTCTTAAAAAAATTACATTTTATATTCTAATGTATAAAATTATCTTTAGCTTTTTTGAGATATTGCTGTTAAACCCCAAAAAAACAGCAAAATTTTCACAAAATTTGTTCATTTCTTTATTTGTTTGCTTAAATTTGTATGGTAAACAAATTTTAAAAAACTAAATATTTTTGGAAACGTCAATTTTCAGCTATAAATTGTATTCTATATAATTTACAAAATCGATATTTTTGAGATAGGACATATATGCATTAGGGTGAAATCAAAATTTCCCCACGGCTTAACCCATAAAAAATTCACGTCCTGGACTATTTCAACAAATTAAAAAAAGGTTTTGTTAGGGAAGAAAAAAATATAATAATAAAAAATGACGTCACTATCATATGGCGTTTTTTTCAATAATTTTTAAGATCCAGAGACCACTAAGAAAAATTTCAACTTTCTATCTCAAATAGGACGGGTTTTTTAAACATTTAAAAATTGACGTCCTTAGTTCGAATCTTGGATCCGCCATAGATGCTTGGACTTTCGAATTTTGAAAAACCGGACACCGGTATACACAATAAGAAAGTAATATACACATTCTGTGAAAATTTGATGAAATCGGCCCATTAATAATGGCTCTGGACCGCGTACAAACTTTCGTAGTCATTTCAAATGGACGTCATATGACTCATAGGCTTTGAAAATCATTGAAATCGAAATTTTAGCGTCTGAATCATTTGTCATTAAATTTTCATTGCCCTTTGACAATTTCAACAATATAGAAATACTCTTGTTTAATATTTGAATACATTATCATATAAAAGACGTCACGTGACGTTATATGACATTTATTTTCACAAAATGTTTAGATCTTAGAGACCTATATACTGATCAATGATCACTTTTCTATCTCAAATAGGACCGATTTTATAAGCATTTAAAAATTTACGACTTTGGGTTTGAATCTGGAATCGCATAGAACCATGGACTTTTTTGAATTTTGAAAAACGGACACCCAGTTTTCACCACAAGAACTTAATATACAACATTCTTGAAAATTTGATGAAAATCGGCCCATTAAAAAATGGCTCTGGACCGTGTACAAAGTTTCGTAGTCAATTTCAAATGTGACTCATATGACGTCATAGGGTTCTGAAAGTCTTTGAAATCGAAATTTCAGCATCTGAAGCATGCGGCATTAATTTTTCATTGCCCTTCGAAAATTTCAAGATATAGAAATAATCTTGTTAGAATTAAAAATTCATTATCATAAATGACGTCACGTGACGTCATATGACTTTATTTTTACAAAATGTTTAAGACTCCAGAGACCTAATATACTGACCCAATATCATCTTTCATCTCAAATAGGAAACCCATTTTATAAGAATTTGAAAATTTACGACCTTGGTTCGAATCTTGGAATCGCTATAGAACCTTGACTTTTCGAATTTTGAAAAACGGACACCGGGGGCACAACTAGAACTTAATATACACATTCTGCGAAAATTTGATGAAAATCGGTTCATAAACAAGGCTGTAGACCGCGTACAAACTTTTGTTGCATATTTCCAGTTTTTGACGTCATATGACGTCATAGGGATATAAAATCATAGAAATCTAAATTTCAGCATTTGAAGCATGTGTCTTTAAATTTTCTTGCCTTTCGACAATTTTAACATATAGAAATATTCTTGTTAATATTAGAAAAACATTATCATATAATGACGTCACGTGACGTCATATGACATTTATTTTCACAAAATTTTTAAAAAAGGACAACCCAGTTTCACCAAAAAGAACTTAATATACACATTCTTTTGAAAATTTTTATGAAAAACGGGGCCCCCCAATTTAAAGGGTCTGGACCGTGTAAAAAAATTTCATCGTCCTAGGACTAATTTCAACATATAAAAATAAGCGTTTTTTGTTAGGAAGAAGAAAAAAAATAATAATAAAAAATAAAAAATAACAAAAAACCCCAAAAGGACTTTCTGCTTTAGGCAGAAAGTCCTAATAAACAGAAAAAACCCCAATTTGGACTTTCTGCTTTAGGCAGAAAGTCCTAATAAACAAACAAACCCCAAAAATTCCAGCTTTGTTGTCTGAGTTAAAAGTTTTTTTTTCGAAAAAAATTACAAAATTTTCTTTTTAAATTTCCCTTAGTTTTTAAAATTCCAGAGTTCCCTTTCTTGGATAAATTTCCCAAATTTGAAAAACATTGTAGATACTTTATTTAAACAAAATCCCAATTTTGATAAACTACAAAACGCCTTCTTACTTTATCGCTGGGCAATTTTACATTGTCCGACCTTCATGTTTCGGACTCAGTTAAAACCAGGTTTACCTTTTTTTTGGAAATGTTGAAAAAATAAGCCCCGGCCCTTTCCCCGCCCACTAATCTCGAAAAATAAACGAAATTGTCGCCCCTTTGGGGTTTTTTTTCCGGGAAAAGGGGCGGGAAAAATTTCCACCAGTTATTTTCCCATGTAGAAAAGGGAAGTTTTGCAGCGTGTGGGCTACCTTTTAAGGTAAATGCATGATGAGAATTAAACTTATCACTTTTATTTCCCAAGAAATCAGTGTTTCAGTTGCATGATTTGCCATTGTATGAGGTATTGAATCAAATCGGAAGATATAAAAGATTATTTTTTTAAAACGTACCCCCCCCTACATTGTAAACCCAGTAATATAAGCGAAAACATGGCGAAAAATTTATATTTAGATTTTTATATCCCTGGCCAGGTTTTTAATTTTGATGTTTTTTAGTCGACCCCCCAAAGCCCCCTGAAAGAGAACCCTTTTTTCACCACAATGAGATTTTTCAAACTTTAATATTAGCCACTCCCATTACGGTGTTGTGAATTCGCGCTAAATGCCCCCTTTTAAAAAAAACCGTTTTTTTTTTTTTTCCCCCTTTTTAGAAAAACCCAATGCATAATTTTCAAAACTGAGCTGAGGTGTACCGGACCCTTTTTTTGAATAGAAAATTCCCAGAACACTTTCCAAAAATTGGTCCCTTTAAAAGTAGTCAAAAATTGGGACTTTTGGGGCAGTATACAGTTCAAGTTAAAGGGTATTCATTATGTCTTTAATCAGGATATGTTCTATAAAAAATATAAGAAATCTCCTGCTTTAAAAAAGATTGATCCTTTGTTTGTCACCTAGTAAATTAAGGGTTTTGAATGAAAAAAAGTTTTTCTGATTTCCCAATTTTTTTTTGAATTCTGTTTTTTGTTCATTACATCCCTTCCCAGATTGATAAATTTTCTTTAAGAAAATAAAAAAATTTTACTTTCCCAATAAAAAGTTGTTCTTAACCAACTCTTAATTTTTTTTTTTTCCAGACGAAAAAAATTACTGCTTGACTATAAATCAAGTTTTTTTTAAATGCAAAAAAAATATATTTATAGAAGGAATAAGTAATTGATTTTTAAAGGTTCTTTTAAATTTGGCTGTTTTTACTATTGCCCAATTTTAAAGTCTAAACAAAAGGAAGATTTGCAACAGATAAAATATATAAAATAACTTTTAAGGCCAAATTTGGCTGCTCCTTTTCCCTAGAAATTTAAAAGAAAATTTTTAAAATTACTATATAAAAAAATAAAACCCTTTAAATTATTGGGGTATGTGGATAAAAAAAAAGAGAAAAATAGAAAACAAATTATGCATTTTTCAAATGTAACTTTCATTTTTAATTTTCCTTAAAAGTTAGAAAAATTTAAAAACCAAAATTATGAAGTTAAAAGTCTGTACTTAGCAATTTTCCTTTCAAAAATTAATAACATTTTTTTCAACCTTTTTTTTCTTTTTTACCATGTTTATTTTTAAAAGAGTCAAAAGGTAAGTAAAATGTTTAAAAATTTGAGTATTAAAATTATTGTTTTCTAAAAAGTATTTTTTTTTGATCAGGAAAATCCGAAATCTTTCTGTCTTCCCGTTTTTATCATGGTTTTTAAGATTTTACCTTCTTTTTTTCCGTTTGGTGAAATTGGTTGGGCCTTTAAATTTTCCCCCTTTTTCCGTGATCCTGCCATTTTTGGGAATTTGAAAAAATCCCCTTTACAAATTTTAATCCCCGTGAAATGAAAAAGAAAAGTATGCAGTTGAAAACCTGAGAGTTTTTCTGATGCGGCCCCATTCTCGAAATCTTGATGTACGGCTTTAAAAAGTGTCGTGAAATATCTTTTGGTACATTTCTTTTAAATTTGAGTTTAAAAAAATTTAAATATTTTTTGCTTTTTCTTAGCCCCTGTTAAAAAATTACATTTACCCAAAAAAACGTTATAGCAAAATGGGAGATAACCCAAAACGCCCCAATCCCGAGCCCCAATATGTACCTCTCGGATAAAGTTTATCCCTTTTAAAATTTGTTTAGTTGAACTAAAGGTTAAACTTGTCTTGTTTACAAGGCTGGTTTTTTGGAAAACGAATACCCTCCATAAATTTGAAGGCATTATTCCCACAAAAAATCTTAATTTTTAAAGCTTTTTACTAAAGGGGGAATTTTTGAGAAAAAAGGTGTGAAAGGGCCCGCCCGGTTTGCACTAAATTTTTACGCATGTTTTTTTGGGCCCTTTAAAATAGGTCAAAAGGGGGTCGGGGGGCCCCCATTTTTAAAAATGTACGAATTATTTCTCTTGAAAAAATCTATCTAATGGGGGTTAATTTTGGTTGAAAATTTTCCCCTTACGGGAAAATTTGTAAATTTGTATTTTGCTTATATAGAACATATGAAAATTTTAAAATTGTGGTTTAGCCTTATCACCCCCAATGTTTTAAACGTGTTACGGGGTTTTTTTATGTAAACGCATAAAATTCGCCCAAAAATTAATACACAGCGACCATAAAAACCCAAACTTTACTCACCAGCATTCTGTTTAAAACCCAAAAATAAAAAAAAGAATCTCCCCTTCCCCTTTAAGGTTTATTTTAAAACCCATGTTTTAATTGCCTAAGTAATGATGATGAAAACATTAAAAGTTTTTAAAAAAATAAGTAAGGGGTTTTTGACCACAAGTTTAACAACTTTTGAAAGGTTTCGCTTTAAAGACACTTGGGGTAATTCAATGTCTAAAACATTTTAAAACCAGAAGGGGGCTTTATAAAAAACAAAAATTACTAAAAAAAAGCAATTAAGTAAATACCCAAATTTAAAAATAAATTCAAATTGTAAAAATGTATATAAATAATGAGAAAAAAAAGAAAAAAAAAACACTAACAAACAAGGGTTACTTAAAGGGAAAAAAAAATTTTTTCCAAAACACAACATATATGGGGTGCAGATATATGAACCTTTCAAAAACAGAATCTTTTTTTCAAATCTAAAATCACCACTTTTTTTTGCCAAAGGATCAAAGTCGGTTTGGGGTTTCCCATACTTTTTTGGAAAAGGTAGATTTTTACGCTATCACAGCTAGAGCGACGATTGATTTTGAAAAAACATGTTACATGTCCGTGATGTAATTCACGCGGGGAACAGGTTGAAAAGGGGGGGTTTAAAAATATCAATACTAAATTTGAAATGTGAAAATGCGCAAAACAAATTTTAAAAACCCATTTAAGTGGGGTTAGTGTTATTTAGTAGGCTTTAAGTCCTTTAAATGGGGGTCGCCCCGGTTTTGCCGCCCCTGCCCGATTTTTTTTCATTTTTGGTTTACTAAAAAAACCAAAACCCTAATTTAAATTTAACACTGACAAAATTTAGATTTTGCCCCGCCCTATTATTTGCGTTATGCTGTTTATATTGGGAGGGGGCCCCATATCGCGTCTTGTTAAAGTATTCACCACGTGCACTTTATAATATAGATGTAACAATAAATTTCGCGTTTTTTTTTTAAACCCGTGGGGCTCTTTTCTCTTTCGGGATTTTTTTTAAATTTTATGGGGAGGCTTTTTTTTTTAAAAATTTATTTATCTTATTTTAATTATTTAAAGGGACATAAAAAAATCAACTGTTTGCTTTAAAGGAAAGAACGAAATATGAAAATAATAACCCTTTTAAAAAAAGTCGGTATCAGGGGAAGATTTAAGGCTGGGAATCCCCCGGGAAATCCCAAATCAAACGATTTTAAAAATGATTTTAAGTTGTTTAAAAACGTTATATAAATTTTTTCAATTTTCTTGTTTTTTAAAAAATTTTGGGAAACTTTGGTACTGGTTTAGCCCCTTGCTTGGCGCTCAGTTTAAAAAGGGGGTAGTTCCAGGACTGAGGGGCCCCGGTGTCCGGATAAGGTGACGGGGTTTTGTGGTTTTCTTTGGCAAATGTCTACGAATGATCCCTGTGCGTGTGACAAAAAATTTTGTCTCAATTTAAAACATTTTTCCCCAAGGATTTAAAATAGGGTCGGTGGGAGGGTTAAACTAATATACTGTATTGTTTTTTAGTTTTTTAATTTAGCATTTTTTCTTTCCTTAGGAGCCCTTTTTGAAAAAAAATATTTCCGAAACTCCTAAATTCTTTGAAAATTGTTTTCTAAAAACATGATTTTTTTTTAAGAAACTTTTTTTAATGTTTAAAAAAGACGAAACTTTCGCCAGTGTGACACCTCGTGTGTGGGGATCGATGTAGTAAAAATTCCCCATATATGTTCACGGGGAATTTTGGGCGGGAAAAAATTTAAAATAATGACAGGGCCATTTCGCCGTAAACTTTTTAAAATTTTTAAATAAAATTTAAAATAGACAAGTCCCCGAAAAAATCAAAAATTTTTAAAAAATTTAAATCGACCAGGAATTTAAAATTTTTTTGGGCTACTGATTAGGTGGGAAAAAAGCGGGCAACTCTAAAAAAAGGGTTACCCCCTTTTGGGCCCTTTTAGCAAACGGACTTTTTAAAGCTTGAAGGGTCTTAAACGGTTGTTCATTTTTTTTTAAAACGTTACACTTTACAGGGCCCATTTTTATCTCAAAGGGGAAAATTAAAATTACTTTGTACTCAAACATTTTTATTTTCACATAGCTTTTTCATTTATCAAAAATTTTGGGGTTTGATGCAACAAAAAAGTCGGGAAATTGCAATTTTTCAAAAAGGGTTTCTAAATGACATGTGTAAAAAACGCTAAAAGGTTATGGGTAACGCAGCGCTGCAATGATATTTTTAAAAGTAACGAAAATTTAAAATGTTTTGGGACAAAAATTAAATCATTGAAACACTTGTAAAGTGTTTTTTGGTTTTTTGGGGTTTTTTAACGTCCCCCGAAAAGTAATTCAGTCATTTGGGCATGTTACTTCATGCGGGTATGGGCTGCCCACTGCAGAAACCGCCGTGACAGGGGATGATACCCCCCCCAGTAAACCCACCCTGATACCGGAAACCCAACCCTGAAAAATCCCCTTTATATGTTGGCCCCACTAAAGGGGAAAAATATAACATTAAAAATTTTTACGACTTTGGTATGTCGTGGTGGGGATCAAACCCCACGACTCCCGCTCCCGAGGGGGGGGGGACGCTCAAACCCAAACTCGGCCAGGGAAAGGGAAACCCCTTTTTTTAGTTTGTAATATCAATATGTTTAAGTAAAATTTTATTTTTGAAATTTTTATATGACTAATACATAGCGAAAAATCACATTCCGAAAAGGGTTCAAATTAAAGTGAAAGCGAAAGTTAAAAATTTTTTTTCGAAATTTTTTTTTTCCCCCTTTGGTTTTTTATTCGTATTTTTGAAAGTTAAAATTCCCTTTTACTTTTTCAATTCAAAACTTTTTGTACCAAAAATTTAAACCCTCTTAGAATTCCTACATCTCATCGCTTTTAAAATTTTAGAAATTTTTTCTAATGTGTTTTGATATTAAGGTTCAAAATTGACAAAGGCAGAATCGCTGAAATTCTGCATGTTTAAATTTTTTATTTTTGTTGGGAAAAAATTCCTTTTTACCCTTTTTCAATTTCAAAATTAGATTCCAAAATAATCGTTTAGAAATTTTCTAATTTCCACGCTTTTTTGTTTAGGAATATTTCTAATTGTTTTTTAGATTTCAAGCTCTTAAACCTTTCCCGAAAAAAAGAAAAAAAAAACCAAAAAAGGCATTTCACGAATTTCTTTTTTTTCCCTTATCCCTAAATCTTAGGCCAAACATTAAACTTTGGCAATTAAAAAAAGGGGCCAAAAATTGCTTTCAAAAAATTTTTCATCATTTATTTTCCCAAAAAAAAAAAGGGTTTTTGAGGTATTAAAATGTTTAACCCACTGGGGGGTTTCCAAATTTTCATTTTCCGCGATAAATCAACCAATTCAACCCCGGGTCATCAAAAACTAAATATAAAATTTAAGTTTTTTTCTAAGCACTACAAATTATATGATTGTGTCTCGATAAAAAAATTTAACCCTTTTTTTGGTTTTTTATTGCCCAAAAAAAAGCCGATAATTTATTTTTTGCCTTGACCTTTGGGAATTTTTCCCGGAAAAGAAAATTTACATGGCTCCCTAAAAAATTTAAAACTGCATTTCAGACAAAATTCAAGCAAAAACATACAAAAAATAAAGTCTACGGGCTTAAAAACGGGGTTTAAATTTTTTAAAGCGAAAAATTTTATTGGGATTATGACGTTTGTGACGTATATGGCGTTCTCTTTTTGGAATATAAAGAAAACCCAGAGACTAATATTTAGTTCCCCAAAATTTTAGGTTTTTTAGTTTCTGGGGAAAGGTTTTATACGCATTTGAAATTTGACGTTTAAACGAATCTTTTTATTCGCCCATAAAACCTTTGCCTTTTCGGAAAATTTTGGAAAAAAAGGAAACCGAAAGGCAAACTAGAGCCTTATTTCAATTTTGTGAAATTTTGATGAAACGGTCAGAAATAATGGCTGTTAGACGCGTACAAACTTTTTCACCCCGACGTCAAATCTGATTTATTGACGTCATATGAATATAAATTTATTGCATCCAAAAATCCCTGGTTTGAAAATAAAAACCCTAAAATTTTCATTGTTCCCGAGTCAATGGCAACACCTCGGGAAAATTTAAACAAATATAAAAGAAAGAAAAAAGAATAACTAGATTTCGTTTTTCACGAAAAAAAACGATAGGAAATTTCTGAAACCTTTAAAAAATTTAATCAATTGGGAAAATTTTTGTATGGGGAATTTCGAGAAAAATATAAGGGTTTTTAGGGTGTAAAACCCATACCCCCCTTTGAAAATTTTTGACGAACTCATCAATTTTTTAATGTTTTGCGAGTGCTTACAAATTTTTTTATTTTGGGCCCTTTTTCTGATGTAAAATGAATAAGAATTTTTATTGCATATGAAAATTCGCATAAAAATATGGGCCCTAATATTTTTTTTAATTCTGGACCATTGGGGGTCAATTGAATTTATTGCACCAGAAAAGAAAAAATATTATAATCCCCTTACGTTTAAATTTACCTTTGCCTATGGAAATCTTAAAAAAAAAAGTTTTGAATTACAAAAAGGGTTGTGAATTTTTAGCTTTTACCCCGAAAAAGGGGGGTTGAAAATTTTAAAACCCTTAAATTTTTAGGTCTATTTCGAAAATTGGTTTCACCAAAAGAACCTGGCTTTTCAAAACTGGGAAAACGTTTATAATAGTGCACATCTAGAAAGTAATATACAAAATTTTGTGAAAATTTGAGAAAATCCACGAAGAAATTGAAGGCTGTGAGCGCGAAAAAAACTTTTGTAGCAAAACTCAAATTTTTAGTCATGTGAAGTCTACGAATTTGAAAAAATAGATTCTAAAATTTTATCGGTTAGGGATGTGCTATTAAAATTTTCCCTGATTCAGACCGCCCGGAACCTTTGAAATAGGGACCTCTTTTTTGGAAAAAAAGAATAATAATATAATAAAAAAAAGTACAAAAACAAAAGGGGCTTTCTGTTTGGGAGAAAAACCCCCAATAAAAAAAAATTACAAAAAAATTAAATCTTTTTGCTAGGGCAGAAAGCCCCCAATAAAAAAAATTAAAAAACAATAGGTCTTTTGCTAATGGAGAAAGCCCCAAAAAACTAGCCCGTTTGTTTCCCAAACCCCTAAGGGCTTTTTTGCGCTGCAACTCGTTTAAGCCTGATTTGGGTGAAAAGAATTTGTTTTTTAAACCCAAAATCGACATCCCAAATTTTTCGTTTTTTCTGTGGTTTTATTAAAATGCATTTCCCTATTGAGAATATTTGGGTTTGCCTAAAATTAGTTCATTTCAAAATTATCCTTTCTTTAATATGAAAAAAAAATTTTCCCGTTTTTCATTTAAAGAAGGTAAAAATTACCCCCATAAAGTACATGATGAAAAAACGAGATATTTTCAATACACTTTTTTTTTACTTTTATTGGGCTTTATTTTCTATATCAATAAATTTAAAAAAGGGACACTAAATTTAAAAAAGAATTTTTTTACATAGACAATTTTTTTACAAAAAAAAATATATAGGGGATAAAAACCCAACAAAAATAGTAGGGGCCGCGGCCTCACATGGCACCCGGTAAAAGTTGGGACCTTTACTGTTGTTACAGTGACCCCGTAGATTTCTCAACAGAAATTTTTATTTTACTTTATTTACATATACTATTTGACATTTAGTGGGTTTTTGAATTTAAATGAAACACATTTTTTAAAATTTAAAAAAAAATTTTTTAAATTTTGGCCCCGAAAAAATTAAAGCTGTTACATTTTGATTTACAAAAGGCTATTACTTCGGTATCCCTAAAACCCTATTTAAAGTTAATATGTTTAAAAAAATAAGAATGAATAGTTTTTTTGATTTGCGTTTGAAAATTTCGCATTTACCCCCTTTTATGATTTTTGTCATTTTTTCATGTAACTTTCTTATATCAGCCCAAAAAGAAAAGGGAGGGTTTCCTTTAAAGGTCATTAAAAATTTTTCCCCAAAATTTCAAATTTCTTTTTTTAGGACTATGGTTTTAATGCTTTTGAAAATATGGGGCGCTTAAACCACGGAAAAAATTTCAAAAAAAAAATGCCAAAATATGTTCATGGGCATTTACCCTTTATGAACGATAATTTAATAATATTCTTTGGTCTTTAAAAAATGCATATCGTTCGAAAGGAAAAGGGTTGGGTAAAAATCAGGGCCTATGATTTTTTACAAAAATCAATATTTTTTTTTTAGATACCCTGCACTTTTCTACAAGGGGATAAACGCTGTTTTCGCTGTTCCGCCATTGATTTTTTCCATATCAAGCCCCATCTTCAAAAAATTTTTTTGGGCATCAGAAAGAGCTTCAAAGCCATTTTTAAAAATACGCAATTTTTTCTCGAAAAGAATGGTTTTTTGTTTTTTTAGAAAATTTTTAAAAGGGCAAAAAAAAAAAACGATAATTGTTTTATGACCTTGAACCTTTAAGAAATTTTTTGGGAAAAGGAAAATTTTAAATTTTTCAATGATACCTATGGTGCAGTTCCCGAGAAAAATTTTAAACCAATTTGATCAAAAAATTTAGAGTACAGGGCTGAAAACCCTTTTTTATTTTTTTTCGAAAATTTTTATTAATTTTTAAAGAGTCAAAAAGACGTCATATTTCGTCAAAATTTCCATAATATAAAGAAGACATAAAAGGCATATGTGGTGTTAATTTCAGAAATTTTTAGGTTTTCCCTAGGAGCCCACAAATTTCTTAAAACTATTTTAAAAGGTTTCCCAAAATTGGAAAAATTGGTTTAACCACAGAACCTTGGTCTTTTTGAATCTGGGAAAACCCATATAATTTATGCACATCTAGAAAAGTAATAGAAAAATTTTGTGAAAATTCAGAAAATTTCCAAGAAATGAAGGGTGATAGCGGAACAAACTTTTGTAACAAAATTTTAATTTTTGGGCGTCAAGTGACGTAAAAGGAATTTAAAAAACATGATTCTAAAATTTATCGGTCTGGTATGGAACCCATTAATTTTTCGTGATTCTAGGCCCTTTAGGAATCTATTGAAAAAAGCAACCCCTTTTGGGAAAAAAGAATAATAATTTAAAAATAAACTAGATGTCATTTTTGGGGGAAAACGAAGATAGGGCTTTCGCAAGCTGTGTTAAAGCAAAAAAAAGGAAAATAGAAGTTTCATTAATGATCTCCCCTTTGGGAGTTTTTCATGTTCATGCTTGGGAAAAAATTGACATTATATTCCCAAATTTTGGGAAAAGATAAGAACAAAATTTGTCTGTGACGTAAACTTTAGGGCATATGGAAAGGGCAGGACATGACTTCAAGCTTGATTTCTAGTTTAAAAGGGCCCATGTTCGAATCTCACTTCAGCCCCCAATTTCTTCGGTTTTTTTTGGAATTTTAAATTTTGCTGAAAAAAATTTTTTCAACCCTTTGTTTCAAGATGTACCATCGTAAAAATTGAAGGAAAAACTGATCTTAAAGGGGCTGTAGAGCGCGAACACCCCCTTTTTCAAATTTTTTTGCTCTGTTTTGAGGTGGGCGTCATAGGGTGCTGAAATGCGATGCTCAAAAGGGGGATTAAATTTTTTGCAATTTAAATCTGAAATTTTCATTATTCTGAACAACTGGGGATCATGGCCCAAATCATTGCCCCAAAATTTAAAATTTAAATGGGGATGCTTATGACGTCCATGGGCGTTTACGATTCAAAATTAAATTGTAGAAATGCTGCAGAAATGGGAAACTGGGGTAAGTTTCAATTTTATCTCATCCTGGGGCCCCTTTAAACCTGAAAAAAAAATTTTCGGTCCCCTGTTGAATTTTTTTTAAGCCCCAGAAATCCGGTTTTTCCCGGAAATTTTGTTTAAAAAGGGAAAAGGGTATTTCACTCTTAAAATTTTAATTTTTACCCCTCTTTTGAAAATTTTTAAGAAATTCGACAATAAAAAGGCGGCTGTAGGGGGTGAACACCATTTTTTATAAATTTTTTGCCCCGCGTCAAGGGGCGTCATAGGTTTCTGGGCCCATGCTTTTGTTCAAAAGCGCATGCATTTTTGTTCCCTAAAATCGAAATTTTCATTATTCTGAAAAGTGGTCATTTTCGAAAACATTGGCCCCTTTAAAAGAAAATTTTAAAAAAAGTATGCCTATTTCCCTCACATAACGTCTAAGACGTCCCCAACCAAATTTATGTAGAAATTCTGCAGAAATGCAAAAAATGTAAGTTTCAAAACCCCTTTTTTCTCATCCCGAAACCTTTTAATTCCCAAAAAGAAAAATTTTTGGTCCCATGTTCGAATTTTTACTTCAGGCCCAGAAATTTTTAGTCTTTCGGAATTTCGGTTAGCTGACAGGATAAAAACATTATCTTTCAAGATGTTTCCCTCTGTTTTAAAATTTTAAAAAAATCCCACATAAATGGGGCTGTAGAGCGTGAACACAGGTTTTCACTACTTTTAGGGGCTGAAAGTACCCTGGTCTTTGTGTGTGAAGTGCTTTTGTTCAAAAGGGTTTCTTTACTGTCTTTAAAAATGAAATTTTTTTTTTCTAACAACTGGCATCATGTCCCAAAAACATTGCCCTAAAATGAAAATTAAAAAAGTTGCTTTTTGAGTTTACATGACGTCATATGGGCGTACGATCAAGGGTAATGTAGAAAATTTTGCAGAACTGCAAAATGGGGTTAAAGGGTTTAACTTTCTATTCATCCCGAAACTCTTTAATCCCCAAATGAAAATTTTTGGTCCCATGTTCGAAAACTTTTTTTTCGGCCCAAAAAGAAACCTTTGGTCTTTCGGAAAACGGGTTAAACTGACAGGTTTTGCATACCTTAGTTTCACGATGACCATCTTTTGAAAATTTGAAAAAAAATCCCACCATAAATGTCGGTGGGGGGGGCGCCCACACCCGTTTTCACTATTTTTTTCTGTGACGTCACATGACGCCATAGGGTGCTGAAGATGCTTTTGTTCGAAAGCGCATACTTTACTGTCATAACTCTGAAATTTACATTATTCTAAACAACTGGCATCATGTCGAAATCATTGCCCTAAAATGAAAATTAAGAAGTATGCTTATGACGTCCACATGACGTCACGACTCAAGATATATGTAGAAATTCTGCAGAACTGCAAACTGTGTAAGTTACAACTTTCTATCTCATCCAGAAGCTCTTTAATCCTAAAATGAAATTTTTGGTCCTATGTGCGAATCTTATTTCAGCCACAGAACTTCAGTCTTTCGGAATTTCGATTAATGGAAAGGATATGCACACCTTAGTTTCAAGATGTACCATCGGAATTTCGGTTAGCTGACAGGATAAGCACACTAATCTTTCAAGATGTACCATCTGTGAAAATTTGAAGAAAACCCGACCATAAATGACGGCTGTAGAGCGCGAAAACCATTTTTCACTATTTTTAGGTGTGACGTCTTGTGACGTCATAGGGTGCTGAAAATCATTGAAATCAAAATTTCCTCACGTGACTAACAAGCCATAAAAATTTCATCGTCCTAGGACTATTTCAACATATAAAAATAAGCGTTTAGTTAGGAAGAAAAAAAGAATAATAATAATAAACATAACAAACCCAATAGGACTTTCTGCTTTAGGCAGAAAGTCCTAATAATAATAATAAACAGTACAAACCCAATAGGACTTTCTGCCGAAAGGGCAGAAAGTTCTAATAATAATAACTAGACTTCGTTTGTCCCACAAACAATAAGGGCTTTCTTTCGCTGCAACTCAGTTTAAGCCTGATCAGCTGAAAAGAATTTGTTCATAAACAATGTTGACATGCCAAATTTACGTTTCTCTGTGGTATAATACCTGCATTTCCATATTGAGAATATATGTGTTCTACCTAAAATTAGTTCATTTCACATGTATCCTTTCTTTAATATAAAACATTGTCCCTGTTGTTTTATTTAAAAGAACGTAAAATTACACATAAAGTACATGATGAACAACGAGATATTTTCAATACACATTTTATTTACTATTTACCTTGTCTTTATTTTTCATTTATCAATGTAAAAATGTTATATTTAGATTTAGAAAATATGGTTGTGATTATAAGTACATGTTTTGTTGGTTTATACTTCACCACCTTAAGGATGCTGATCACTCTAGACTCATCATTTTAAAGACCAGTTTAGCCCATGAGCCTATGAAGCAGAGGGTCCAGACCAGCATTTAACTAGATAAGCCACTGACAGACATGTACAACCCTGATAGGGATATTTGGAGATCAGTATGGAAAATTTTCTTGGGGTTAATTACAGATATTAATTTTGTTTTGGCGCTAATTTTTATGGACAGGGTCAAATTGGGGAAGTTTGATTGGTTGGGGGTATTGGGAGAAAGCATCTTGAGAGAGGGGGGAGAGTCAGTTGGGTATGAGCCTGTAAGGAGAGAACAATATTGAGGCCCGTGGGAGTGGTTGTGATAATCGAGGGAAAGTCTAAACACATCGATGTTTGAGAGACTAAGAACGAAGGATGAAAGGAAAGTTATAGGAAGGAAGAACAAAAAGGTATGACAGGATATGTTATTATATGATTTGTTTTATTTAGTCTGATCTTGATAGTTATGTACATGTTTTAGAAAGCAATGTTTCATGAAGTTTAATTTGAAATAGGAAATCGATGCACTTTATGGTTGTATCCTACATATAAATGTTAAATTACAGTTATTAGTTAAAGTCTATGTAAATCTCAGACAAGTAAGAATTGTCTTACTTGTAGATCCCGGGGACCGGAGGCAGAAGGCCTAGAAGGAGGGCAGCCAGGTCAATGATAACGGTTGGATAAAGAGAAGATGTATAAACTGTGCACCCAACAGAAGACTGTAAACATTAGTGAACCAGAATACTAACATTTGTTACTTATGAAATACCTGCTTATGTTTGAAAGATCATTGTGTAATCAGCATATAAATATCTTGTCAACTTGTTTTTTTTTGTTTATTAAATATTATTGTAAACTACACTGTATCAGTTCTGGTTGCATCTAACCACAAAAATTAAGTCTTCCACTTCATCGCAAGTGGCATCGTGACAATCAATATTGAATAAAGGACACTAAATTAAAGTATGACTTTTATACACTAGACATTTCTTTTACAAAGAAAATATATATAGAGATAAACAGAACAAATATAGTAGGCCGCGGCCTCACATGAGCACAGGTAAACATTGTACCTTTACTGCTTACTTACAGTGACGCCCAGTAGATTTTTCAATAGAACTTAACATTCTACTTTATATACATATAACTATTTGACATTCCAGTGGTATCTAAATTAATTGAAACACATTTTAAAATTTTAAAACCTGCTTAATTTGGCTGAAAATATTAAAGCATAGTTACATTATTGATTTACAAATGCTATTACTTCGGTATCTATTATATAACGCTTTATATATGTTTAAATAATAAGAATGAATAGTTTATTGATTGCGTTTGAATTGCGCATTTACACTTTTATGATTATTATCATGAGTTCTTATTTCTCATGTAACTTTCTTAGATCATGACCAAATAAGAAAATCAGGGTACCGTTAGAAAGGTCATTAAATTCCCAACATTTCACACGCTTTATGTATGGACCTATTCATAACTGCTTTTGAAGTATGAACGCTTAAACCTTGGAAAAAATGGCAAAAATATGCCAAAATATGTTCATGACATTTACTTCATGAACGATAATTTAATAACTATTCTTTGATCTTTAAAAGCTGCATATCGTTCGAAAGGAAATTGATTGTGCTATAAATCATGATCATAATGATATTTACAAATATCAATATTTTTTTAGATACATGCAGTTTCTACACTACGTATAGCGCCGTTTTCGCTGTTCCGCATTACTGTGCCATATCAAGCCCGATCTTCAAAAATATTTATCATCAGAAAGAGCTTCGAAAGCACTAATAAAAATACGCATATTGTCTCGATAGAATGTTGTTTGTTTTTGAGATATTTAAGGTCAAAAGAAAAAACGATAATTGATATATGACCTTGACCTTTGAGATTTTCCGGAAACGGAAATGATATTTGACAATGAGATGCTATGGTGCAGATTCAGAGAAAATTTGAAGCCAATCGGTCAAGAAATTTAGAGTACAGGGCTGAAAAACCGTTTGTATTTGTTTCAGAATTGTTATTACATTATGACGTCAAATGACGTCATATGACGTCAAATGTCACAGAATATGAAGAAGACATCAATGAGCATATGTGGTGTCAATTTGAGATTTCTAGCTTACATAGGAGCTACAAATACTTAAAAAAACATCTTAAGGTCCAAAGTTCGAAATTTGGGTTTTAACTACAGAACCTTGGTCTTTTCGAATCTGGGAAAATCTATATAATCATGCACATCTAGAACGTAATGGACACATTTTGTGAAAATATCCAGAAAATCCGCCAAGAAATGGAGGCTGTAGAGCGCGAACGAACTTTTGTAACAAATGTCAAATCGTCTTGAAACTTTCAACAATTCGTTTGCTTTAATATTTGCTTTTTACAGTTTAAAGAAAAAGAAACTGTGAAACATTTATAAAACAAAGCAAGGGTCAGGACTGCCACAAAATACGCCCATCACAGTATGGGGACTCTCAGAAATAGCTCAGAGAAACTAAATCCCATTAGTTAATGAATGTTACTTATTAAAACAATCATGTTGAAAGTTTGAAAAGGATTGGGCTAACGGTATTGAAGTTAGAGCCTGGACAATCAAAATTTCAAGTATTTTGTGTACATCAAGGGCCATAACTTCTAAGTCATTCACGCGATAATGCTGGATATCGAACTCATCCGCGATATTATGGCCATGCACATGTGTGGAAAGTTTGAAAAGGATTGGGCAAACGGTATTGAAGTTAGAGCCCGGACAATCACAATTTCAAGTATTTTGTGTACGTCAAGGGCCATAACTTCTAAGTCATTCACGCGATAATGCTGGATATCGAACTCATCCGAGATATTATGGCCATGCACATGTGTGGAAAGTTTGAAAAGGATTGGGCAAACGGTATTGAAGTTAGAGCCCGGACAACAAATGTTCCACGCCCGCCCGCCCGCCCGCCGTGAGTGTTCACATAATACGCCCCATCTAAAGATGGGCGTATAAAAAATCAATAGGTAGATATACATGTATTTGTCATTTTCTTAAGGTTTGCAGAAAGCCGTGAAAGCAAATGCAATAAGTTATCCGTGTAAGTTTTCTGGCTCTAGTATAATTTTAATAATTCATCGTAAATGCGACTCTTTTAGTAAAAAATGTACCACAATTCACTATTCAACGCAGGCACTCTTTCCTGCAAAAGAAACAATCGGATCTTGCTCAACCAACCCAATGGCCGCTTTCATTTCTTTCTTCAAATTAATATTTTTTTCATGAATTAGCCCTATTAAGAAAAACAGAATAAATAAACATAACAAACCCTATACGTTTTCCGCAAGTTTGCGGAAAGCCGTGATAAGAAAAATAAACATAACAAACCCTATACGTTTTCCGCAGGTTTGCGGAAAGCCGTAATAAAAGCTTGAAGAAAGCCGTTATAACAAAGGCATATGCTTATCGGTCCTGGTGTACACCATTGCATCTTAAAATGCACCTCATTCTCTCAAATACGCATCGCAATGCACCTTTCAACATGGGCACTCTTTCCTGCGTAGGAACGTCCGGATCGCGGGTAAACCAACCCAATAACCGCCTTCTTTCCTTACTTCAAATTGCTAGATTTTTGTATACAAGCCCTTATCCGAAAAACGTGAATATCTGCCATGTTTGTTGACGGAATTACTTGAAATTTTTAGGACTTTTTGCACATTGTATGCTAAAGGCATTCGTGCCAATTTCAACTTCAAACATCAACTTGCCCATTTTATAAGAATGTTCTAATAATTTCTGCTTAAATATGTATGACGTCATAATCACGTGACCCCAAAAAAATATTCCTTGCAGCATACATCACTTCACTTTTCAGTGTGTAAATCCTGAAAAATCATAATGATTGACTCAAACTTCATGAAGCTACAGCGTTTCAATTTCGTTAAAAGAACACTTTTTGTTTTCCCGCCATAACTCAACGGATTCAGAATGTTAGAATTTTTTTTTTTTTTTTTTAATGACGTCATAACCCCCGTGACTTAAGAGAAAATCATTCAGAAAAAAAAGAATGTAAACCTCTATGCCGATATGCTGTCCAATTTTCATTTTCTAATGCATCATCAGGAGGCTTTGTTACATTAAAATGTAATTTTAGAACCTAAGTTCGATTCTCGGTTTTGCCAGAAATCTTTAATTTTCGAATTGGGAAATTTGAATGCCAAGGTCTAAATCTACATCCTAAAATACATCATCTGTGAAAATATCATAAAAATCGGAACAGAATTGAACCCTTTTTAGGCGCAAACAAACTTTTAAAGCAGACGTCAAATCTGACGTCATTTGACGTCATTAAAAATTTAAAAAATAAAAAAATTTATAAATGTAAATTTTTTTAATCGCTGCAATAAAATTTTTTAAAAAGATGAGTGAAAAGTCATGATATGAGAGCGAAATAAATTTTTTAAAAAAGTTGCTTTTTGTCGTTTTTATGACGTCATAATCACGTGACTTAAGAAAAATTCCTTTAAGAATAGAAAGAAGCCCTCTATGCCGATATGCTGTCCAATTTTCATTCTTCTAACGCATTAGGTTCCTTGTAACATTAAAATATAAATTTAGGACCTAAGTTCGAATCTTGGTTTGCCATAAAATCTCATTTTTTCAAATTTTGAAATTTGAATGCCAGGGTGCACATCTACCTTTTTAAAATAAAACTACTGTGAAAATATCAAGAAAATCAAACCAGAATTGAAGGCTCTAGAGCGCGAACAAACTTTTGAAGCTGACGTCAAATCTGACGTCAATTGACGTCATTGAAAATTAAAAATAATTGAATTTAAAAATTTATAATTTTTTGTCGAAGCATTTTAATTTTCATGTTGCTTGACCATTCGTCAACATATATAAATTAACTCTTGAATTGGGTTGGAAGAAGTAGAATAATAACTAGACTTCTTTTGTTTTGAACAAAAGATAGGGTTTTCTGCACTGCAAACCATGACAAACCTGGTTTTTTTCCCAAATTTTTGGCAAACCTAAAATAATCCTGCAAAATGAAGTCTTAATATATAACTTCTGTGAAAATTCCATGCCAATCCGTCCATAAATGACGGCTGTGCACGGGGATGAACTTTGGTAGCTTTTTTAATTTTTGATGTCATGTGACGTCATATGAAAATTTTACTCATTAAATCTTAATGTTCATGATTACCTACATGGGACATTAAATTTTCATTGTCTATGAACCTTTGCAAAATGAGTAAATTGACATTCAGGAATCGGAAATTCTCTACAATTTGATGACGTCTTATGACTTCATCTTTACAAAATGCAAAGGAAACACAGAGACGTATAAGCTCGCTAAATATCAAATTTCTATCTCATCTAGAAACGATTTAATATGAAATTAAATTTGACGTCCTTGGTTCAAAATCTTGGGATTCGTCAAAGAACCTTAGTTCTTTCGAATCTTGGCAAACCTATAGAATCCTGCACCAATGGGGTCGTAATATATAACTCTGAATATTCCATGCCAATCTATAAATTTAAATGACGGCTGTACAGAGGGGACAAAACTTTGGTAGTTATTAAAGTTCTGACGTCATGAACGTCATATGAAAATTTTAAACATTGAATCTAAATGTTCCTGATTATGTACAAAGGACATTTAATTTGCATTGTCTATGAAGCTTTGCAACATGAGAAAATTGACATAAAAGAAATCGGAAATTCTATACAACTTGATGACGTCATATGACGTTCATCTTTACAAAATGCAAAGGAAAAAACAGAGATATATAATCTCGCCAAATATCAACTTTCTATCCCCATCTAGAAACGATTTTATACGTATTTGAAATTTGTCGTCCTTGGTTCGAATCTTGATTCGCCATAGAACCTTTGCTTTTTCGAATCTTGGCAAACCTATATAATCCTGCACATGAATCGTAATATATAACTTCTGTGATAATTCCATGCCAATCCGCCATAAATGACGGCTGTACAGCGCGTACAAACTTTGGTAGCTATTTTTAGTTCTGACGTTCATGTGACGTCAAAAGAAAATTTTAAACATTGGATAAAAATGAACATGATCACCTACAAAGGGACTTTCAATTTCCATTGTTTATGAATCCTTGCAACATGAGTAAATTGACATCAAGAAATCGGAAATTCTATACAACTTGATGACGTCAAATGACGTCAATGACGTTCATCTTTACATAATGCCTAAAAGGAAACAGAAAACGTATAATCTTGCCAAATATCAACTTTCTATCTCATCTAGAACGTTTTTTATAGGGATTGAAATTTGACGTCCTTGGTTTGAATCTTGGATTCGCCTAGAACCTTAGTTCTTTCGAATCTTGGCAAACCTAAATAATCCTGCACAATGAGGTCGTAAATATAACTTCTGTGAAAAGTCCATGCCAATCCGTCCATAAATGACGGCTGTACAGCGCGTACAAACTTGGTAGCTATTTTTAGTTCTGACGTCATGTGACGTCAAAAGAAAATTTTAAACATTAAATCTAAATGATCATGATTACCTACATAGGACATTAAATTTTCTTTGTCTATGAGCCTTTGCAACAGGAGTAAATTGACATCAAGAATGGGAAATTTCTATACAACTTGATGACGTCATATAAACGTCATATGACGTTCAATCTTTACAAAATGCAAAGGAAACACAGAGACATATAATCTCAGAAATATCAACTTTCTATCTCATCTAGAATCGATTTTATATGGATTTGAAATTTGACGTCCTTGGTTCGAATCTTGGATTCGCCATAGAACCTTAGTTCTTTCGAATCTTTGCAAACCTATATAACCGGGCACAATGAGTCTTAATATATAACTTCTGTAAAAATCCCATGCCAATCCGTCCATAAATGACGGCTGTACAGCGCGTACAAACTTTGGTAGCAAATTTTTAGTTCTAAACGTCATGTGACGTCATGTGAAGATAAAAATAATTATTCCAAAATGCCAGGGCTTCGGGTGTCAGTTGATATAATTTCTTTGTCCTAACCTTCAGCAACTTAATGAAATAACAACATGAAAAGGTTGGAAAAAAAGAATAATAACTAGACTTTTTTTTGTTTTGAACAAAAGAAGGGCTTTCTGCACTGCAAACCATTGACAAACCGGGTATTTTTCAAATTTTGGCAAACCAAATATAATCCTGCACAATGAAGTCTTAATATAATAACTTCTGTGAAAATTCCATGCCAATCCGTCCATAAATGACGGCTGTGCAGCGCGGATGAACTTTGGTAGCTTTTTTAAGTTTTGATGTCATGTGACGTCATATGAAATTTTTACTCATTGAATCTAAATGATCATGATTACCTACATAGGACATTAAATTTTCATTGTCTTTAAACCCTTTGCAACATGAGTAAATTGACATTCGGGAATCGGAAATTCTCTACAATTTGATGACGTCATATGACGTTCATCTTTACAAAATGCAAAGGAAACACAGAGACGTATAAGCTCGCTAAAAAACAAATTTCTATCTCATCTAGAAACGATTTAATACGTATTTAAAATTTGCCCGTCCTTGGTTCGAATCTTGGATCGTCAAAGAACCTTAGTTCTTTCGAATCTTGGCAAACCTATAGAACCGCAAATGAGGTCGTAATATATAACTTCTTTTAAATTCCATGCCAACTAATAAATAAATGACGGCTGTACAAGAGCGGACAAACTTTGGTAGTTATTTATAGTTCTGACGTCATGTGACGTCATAGAAAATTTAAACATTGAATCTAAATGTTCCTGTTTAAATGTACAAAGGACATTTAATTTGCATTGTCTATGAAGCTTTGCAAAAATGAGGAAAATTGACATAAAAGAAATCGGAAATTCTATACAACTTGATGACGTCATATGACGTCAAAATACGTTCATCTTTACAAAATGAAAAGGGAAAAAAACAGAGATATATAATCTCGCCAAATATCAACTTTCTATCTCATCTAGAAACGACTTTATACCTATTTGAAATCTTGGATTCGCCATAGAAACCTTTGCTTTTCGAATCTTGGCAAACCTATATAATCCTGCACAGTGAGATCGTAATATATAACTTCTGTGAAAATTCCATGCCAATCCGTCAATAAAATGACGGCTGTACAGCGCGTACAAACTTTGGTAGCTATTTTTAGCTCGACGTCAATGTGACGCCCATATGAAAATTTTAAACATTGGATCAAATGAACATGATCACCTAAAAAAGGACTTTCAATTTCCTTTGTTTATAAACCCCTTTTGCAACATGAGTAAATTGACATCAAAAATCGGAAATTCATACAACTTGATGACGCCCAAATGACGTCATATGACGTTCATCTTTACAAAATGCAAAGGAAACACAGAGACGTATAATCTCGCCAAATATCAACTTTCTATCTCATCTAGAAACGTTTTTTATATGGATTTGAAATTTGACGCCTTTGGGGTTCGAATCTTGGATTGGCCATAGAACCTTATTTTCTTTCGAATCTTGGCAAACCTATATAATGCTGCTTTAATGAAGTCGTAATATATAATTTCTGTGAAAATTCCATGCCAATCCGTCCATAAATGACGGCTGTACAGAGCGTACAAACTTTGGTAGCTTTTTTTTAGTTCTGACGTCATGTGACGTCATATGAAAATTTTAAACATTGAATCTAAATGTTCATGATTACCTTCATAAACATTAAATTTTCATTGCCCTATGAGCCTTTGCAACATGAGTAAATTGACATCAAGAAATCGGAAATTCTATACAACTTGATGACGTCATATGACCGTTCATCTTTACAAAATGCAAAGAAACACAGAGATATAAAATCTCGCCAAATATCAACTTTCTATCTCATCTAGAAACGATTAAAACGTATTTGAAATTTGTCGTCCTTGGTTCGAATCTTGGATTCGCCATAGAACCTTTGCTTTTTCGAATTTTGGGAAAACCTATATAATCCTGCCCAATGAGATCGTAATATATAACTTCTGTGATAATTCCATGCCAACCCCGTCCTAAATGACGGATGTACAGCGCGTACAAACTTTGGTAGCTATTTTTAAGTTCTGACGCCCATGTGACGTCATATAAATTTTAAACATTGGAAAAAAAATGAACATGATCACCTACAAAGGACTTTCAATTTCCATTGTTTATAATCCTTGCAACATGAGAAAAATTGACTTTGAGTAATTTGACATCAAGAAATCAAAAATTCTATACAACTGATGACGTCATATGACGTCATATGACGTTCATCTTTACAAAATGCAAAGGAAACACAGAGACATATACTCGCCAAATATCAACTTTCTATCTCATCTAGAATCGATTTTAAATGGATTTGAAATTTGACGCCCTTTGGGTTTTTTGAATCTTGGATTCGCCATAAACCTTAGTTCTTTCGAATCTTGGCAAACCTATATAATCCTGCACAATGAGGTCTTAATATATAACTTCTGTGAAAATTCCATGACAATCCGTCCATAAATGACGGCTGTACAGTGCGTACAAACTTTGGTAGCTATTTTTAGTTCTGACGTCATGTGACGTCATGTGAAGATTAAAATAATATATTCCAAAATGCCATTGCTTCAGGTGTCTGTTGATAGAATTTCTTTGTCCTAGACCTTCAGCAACTTAATGAAATAACAACATGAAAAGGTTGGAAAAAAAGAATAATAATAATAAAAGACAGAACAAACCCAATAGGTCTTTCTGCGAAAAGCAGAAAGCCCTAATAATAAAAGACAGAACAAACCCAATAGGTCTTTCTGCGAAAAGCAGAAAGCTCTTAGTTCTTTCGAATCTTGGCAAACCTATAGAATCCTGCACAAGAGGTCGTAAATATAACTTCTGTGAATATTCCCAAAGCCAAAACTATCAATAAATGACGGCTGTACAGAGCGGACAAACTTTGGGAGTTATTTATAGTTCTGACGTCATGTGACGTCATATGAAAATTTAAACATTGAATCTAAATGTTCCTGATTATGTACAAAGGACATTTAAATTTTCATTTTCTATGAAGCTTTGCAACATGAGGAAAATTGCATCAAGAAATCGGAAATTCCTATACAACTTGATGACGCATATGACGTCATATTACGTTCATCTTTACAAAAACAAAGGAAACACAGAGATATAATAATCTCGCCAAATATCAACTTTCTATCTAATCTAGAAACGATTTTATACTATTTGAAATTTTTTCGTCCTTGGGTTCGAATCTTGGATTCGCCATAAACCTTTGCTTTTTCCAATCTTGACAAACCTATATAATCCTGCTAATGAGATCGTAATATATAAAATTCTGTGATAATTTCCCTGCCAATCCGTCCATAAATGACGGCTGTACAGCGCGTACAAACTTTGGTAGCTATTTTTAGTTCTGACGTCATGTGACGTCATATGAAAATTTTAAACATTGGATAAAAATGAAACATGATCACCTACAAAGGACTTTCAATTTCCTTGCTTTGAATCCTTGCAACATGAGTAAATTTACATCAAGAAATCGGAAATTCTATACAACTTGATGACGCCAAAAAGACGTCATATGACGTTCATCTTTTCAAATGAAAAGGAAACACAGAGACGTATAATTTCGCCAAATACAAATTTCTATCTCATCTGAAACGTTTTTTTATATGGATTTGAAATTTGGGCGTCCTTGGTTCGAATCTTGGATTCGCCATAGAACCTTAGTTTCTTTTGAATCTTGGCAACCTATATAATCCTGCACAATGAGTCGTAATATATAACTTCTGTGATAATTCCATGCCAATCCGTCCATAAATGACGGCTTACAGCGCGTACAAACTTTGGTAGCTATTTTAGTTCTGACTCATGTGACGCAAAATGAAAATTTTTAAACATTGGATAAAAATGAACATGATCTCCTACAAAGGACTTTCAATTTCCATTGTTTATGAATCCTTTCAACATGAGTAAATTGACATCAAGAAATCGGAAATTCTATACAAAATTGATGACTCAAATGACTCATATGACGTTCATCTTTACATATGAAAAGGGAAAAACAGAGACGTATAACTCGCCAAAAAATCAACTTTCTATCTCATCTAGAAACGTTTTTTATATGGATTTGAAATTTGACGTCCTTGGTTTTGAATCTTGGATTCGCCATAGAACCTTAGTTCTTTCGAATCTTTGCAAACCTATAAATCCTGCACAATGAGGTCTTAATATATAACTTCTGTGAAAATTCCATGCCAATCCGTCCATAAATGACGGCTGTACAGCGCGTACAAACTTTGGTTGCTATTTTAGTTCTGACGTCATGTGACTCATGTGAAGATAAAAAAAAATATATTCCAAAATGCCAAATTTCTTTTAGGTGTCAGTGATATAATTTTCTTTGTCCTGACCTTTAGCAACTTAATGAAATAACAACATGAAAAGGTTGGAAAAAAAGAATAATAACTAGATTTCATTTTCACGGGAAATGATAGGACTTTCTGCAAACCGTTAAAATTTCAATCTTATATGACGTCATATACGTTAATCTTCATAGAATATAAAGCAGACTTGGGAGACTTATATACTATCCCACATAAAAACCCTTTCTAGCTCATCGGAAGCGATTTAAACGCTTTTGAAATTTGACGTCAAAAGTTCGAATCTTGGATTTGCCATAAAATCATTGCCTTTTCGAATTTTGAAAAACGGACACCGGGATGCACAACGAGAGCCTAAACATACACATTCTGTGAAATTTTGATGAAAATCGGTCCAGAAATAATGGCTGTGGGCCGCGTACAAAACATTTTAAGACGACGCCCAAGTTTGACGTCATGACACATCATAGGCAAATGAAAATCATTAAAAATGCAAATGTTTTATCTGAAGCTTAAGCTTTTGGGATTTTCAAGGTGCTCGGACGTTTCAACATATAGAATTTAAAACGAAAAATTAGAAATTTTTTTTCACCTCATGACGTCATATGACGTTAAATGAAGTTAAATCTCTCGATATCTAAAGAAATCTTTTGAGACTTATATCCTATTCAAATATTAGCTTTCTAGCTATCTGGAAGTGATTCATACGCATTTGACATTTGACGTCAAGATTCAAATCTTTGCCTCGCCATAGAACCATTGCCTTTTTAAATTTTGAAAAACGGACACCGAAAGGGACAACTAGAGCCTAACATACAAATTCTTTTGAAATTTTGGTGAAAATCGGCCCAGAAAAAATGGGCTGTAGACAGCGTACAAATATTTTAAGACGACGTCAAGTTTGACGTCAAAAAAACGTCATAGACAAATGGAAATGATTGAAATGAAAAAAGTTTTATCTGAAACATATATTATTACATTTTTTAAGGTACTCGGACGTTTCAACATATAAAAATTAACACGTAAAATTTTGAAATTACTTTTCACCTCATGACGTCATATGACGTCCCTACGACATTCATCTTCTGAGAATATAAAGGAAACCTAAAGACTTATATCCTGTCCAAATATCATCTTTCTAGCTCATCTGAAAAGATTTTATACGCATTTGAAATTTGACGTCAATGGTTCGAATCTTTGACTCGCCATAGAACCATTGCCTTTTTTAAATTTTGAAAAACGGGCACCGGAAGGCACAACCCAGAGCCTAACATACACAATCCTGTGAAATTTTGGTGAAAATCGGCCGAGAAATAATGGGTGTGAAAAGCGTACAAATATTTTAAGACGACGTCAAGTTTGACGTCAAAACACGTCCCTAGACCAATGGAAATGATCGAAAAGAAAAATGTTTTATCTGAAGCATAGGTATTAAATTTTTAAGGTGCTCGGATATTTTCAACATATAAAAATTAACACAAAAATTTAGAAATTACTTTCCACCTCATGACGTCCATATGACGTCATACGCATTCATCTTCTGAAAATATAAAGGAAACATTAGAGCATAACATAGAGCCTAACATACACATTCTGTGAAATTTTGATGAAAATCGTCCCAGAAATAATGGCTGTAGACCGCTACAACTTTTTCACCCTGACGTCAAATCTGACGTTATAGACGTCATATGAAGATGAAATTCATTGCATTCGAAAACCATGGTTTGAAATATATGCCATAAAATTTTCATTGTTCTGGGCCATTGGCAACACATCGAAATTAACACAAATACAAGAGGGGAAAAAAAAAAGAATAAGAAGAATAAGAATAATAAAAAACATACAAACCCAATAGGACTTTCGCCAAAGGGCGAAAGTCCTAATAATAAAAAACAGAACAAACCCAATAGGGCTTTCTGCGAAAAGCAGAAAGCCCTAATTACTAGATTTCATTCGTTGATACGGGAAAGAAGGACTTTCTGCAACATTTGAAATGTAAAGATTAAAAACCGTTAGAAAGAATATATATTTTATTTCCTACCTTTTACCTTTTTTTTTTTTTCGTATGGACTTCTCATGCATGAACTTTGTGAAGTAAGCCATATGTCGAAAATAAATAAATCTTTATTTTTATATCGCTTTCTTATAACTTGACCATTTTAATTGTTTTTTTGTTGTTGTTAAATTTGGGGGTTTACCCCTCGCTGTGATAGTATTTCAATCATAAGAGACGTCCATTAATTACAGTGGAGGGAAGACCCCGAGTACACAGAGAAACGCGGATATACCACCGACCTACCGCAAGCCGCTGGAAGGCTTCCTCACATGAAAAAATCCGAAGTCCCTACCGGAAATTCGACCCACACGGTGAGGGGCTGAGAGATTTCCCAATTTTTTTACCAGGTACCAAAA
>CM037781.1:640848-662513 GCA_021229015.1 Solen grandis | reverse complement strand
GCAAAAAAGTCCTAATAATAAACATAAAAAAACCAAAATGGGATTTTCTGTTTTAGGCAAAAAGTCCTAAAAAAACAGTACAACCCTTTTGGGATTTTCGCCAAAAGGGGGCAGAAAGTCCTAATAAAAAACAGTACAAACCCAATGGGGATTTTTTGCCTGTATTTCAAAAAAGAAAAAACAATGTTGCATCTATTTTTTGGGTTTTTCAAAAATAGATTCTGTCCATTGGCAAATATATAAATATATTTTCAATGACATGAAATTTTTGTGAAAATGTTCAGGAAAAGGCAAAAAGATACATAACAAAATGGTTTTTAATTTTTTGCCTTAGTGAAATTTACGTTTTAAAGGGCCATTGACAGCTGTTAAAGGGTTACCAGCATGGAAAAAATAATAAATCCCTAAAATATGATATTCTTTTAAAACCCTTTTTTACTTTTTTCAAAATTCATAATCCGAGTATAAATCTGAAAAATAAAAAAATAGCAAATATAGATAAATTTATTTTTCGTTATTACTTTTTTTACTTTGCTTGAAGACAACCTATTTTTTAAATTCACTGTTCTCCAGAATCGTCCCATTCATGGCTGTTTAAAGGGTCTTTAAAATACATTATTATTAAATTTTGTTTTTTTGCTTGTGTTATTTTATTTTTTTTTCAGAGGAGGGGGGGAAAAATTTGTTGTGTTTGATGATTCACAAAAAAAGCAAATTAAAAAAATTTCAACCAGTTCATTATCTATTAAAGTAACTAAACTTTGCCTTGAGAACCTTTTTTTCTTTTTTATTCCCGTCCAAAAAAGATTTTTAAAGTTTTTAACAGCTAAAATTAGAAGATGATAATACAAACTTTATCACAGAAATAAACCCGAATTTTTACCTGATTGTTATTTTTGAAAAGCGGTGGTATGGATACAAAACTGTGAACAATTCAAATTTCCTTTGCTTACCACGTTGGGTTTTTAAAGGTCCTTTTTCGAAAATCACTTCCCCATTGTTTTCCCAAAGTTCTTTTACATCCCATTGTTAACTTTTACAGATATTTTTTGTTTTTCAAAAAAGAAAATTTAAACAATGTTTCTTGTGAATATTTTAGGACAATATAAATACTGTAATGTTTTCTTGGATTTTTTAATAACCCTCTGTAACCATTTTGTTCGGGTTTAAATCAAAGATTCTTTTAAAAATTCTGTAATCAAATTAAAAAAAGGGTGAAATCAGAAAAATAAAAAAAAAATTTGGCCCCTGACTGGGAAATTTCTAAATCTTTTTTTGATTTTTAACTTTGGATTTAACCTTTTATCTCAACAACTCTTTTTTACACATTGGCTCAAGAAGACCCAGATAAGACATTTACGGGAAAGGGAGCTTCTGTGGCCCCTCTGTTTACTCGCAGTATTATTTTTTCACTAAATCCATCTCAGCAAAAATATAGGAGAGGGACCTCGATGATTTGAATATCTAATGAAATTATAAAAGATGGGGAAATTCATTTTCTGCCCATCATCGGTAAATGTTTAAAAAGTATATCTTCTTCACAAAAAGATAAAATTTATTTCATCAGAACAAAAAGGGAAAAATGGCTCGTGAAATATCCATACGGGAATTTTAGTTTTATTTTTTAAACCTCTCATGAAGGGAAACCCCCTTACTTTTTATCATTGTTGAAAAAATTAAATCACATTTATATGAAAGATGCAATGCAATCTAAATAGATGTCCAAAAGTACAAAGCCATACATATTAAAAATTTTAAAAATCTAACAGTTTTTGGAGTTAAAGTGTCCTGATACTTTATAAATACAAATTAAATTGTTTTTATATCCCAAAAACGACATCTTAACAATGATATTTGTATTGCAGAATCAAATTCAGTCTTTTACTTAAAATTTCACTCGTTTAAAAAAGTTTAAAAAATTAAAATAACATTTCTTCTAAAATTTAAAAATAAAACTAAAAATTTTAAGAAACTTTCCTTCAATGGTTCTGTATAGTATTTCCAAAAATTAAAAAAGTCTTAAACTTCTGAAAATACTTTTCCCATAAGCTTGATATTTCACAACACATTTTTACAGTCCCAAAACCCTTTTTTGTTTTAAATCAAAAGTTTAAAAAAACAAAAACATTTTTTTCCCGAAAATAAATTATCATATAATTTCAAAGAAAAAAAAATTTCAAAATTTTAAATTTTAATTTTATCTTTAAATACTTTATGGTGATATACAGTGTAAACTCTCCTAAACCAAACCCCATCGCATGGAGTCCGCCGCATTGAGTTTTTGGCCCCTTTTAAAATCCTGCCTTCATGAGGGGTGGGCCCACATTAAAAATCACTTTCTGTTGGTTGATTACATTCGCTCTTTCCCCACGTCAACCAACCCTAGACCACGTTCAGTGCTTGGCTCAGTTTTGGGTAGCCACCTTTTTTTTCTCCCCCAAATAGTTCCAAAAACTGCTCTCAGCAGACACGTGAAAAAACCCTCTAACTCCTACTTCAAAGAAAACACCCAAAGAACGCAAACCCATTGCCTGCAAAGGTCTAGAAGCTCAGGTACTTAAATTCCCTTTTCTTCCTCTCAAGGCCCCTAATCTTGTTTCCCCGGACTGTAACCCAAATTTTCGATGGCTTCTTTCCTGTCTTGGACAAAAAAAATATTTGTCAAAAATGGTCTAATATCCTGGGAAAAAAGCCTTTTCCCCGAGGTCCCTTCCATTTTTCCATCTGGGGGTGCACCCAGGATCAATGTTTGCGTGGTTTTGCTCTCTTCTTTGGGTTTCACCTGGCTTGACAAAGGCAATTTGGGGTTACTTTTTCCCATGTTCTTTTTTTCTCTCTCTTTCTCTCTCTATCCAGCCATGAATCAGCCAACCCTGGGACTCAGTCATGTCTCCCACTATTCCCCCCGGTCAGGATGATAACAGGATGAAGAAAAGCTCAAGTGTGCCTGGGCTATACAAAGGGTGCATTTTTGGTCGGCTTAAGTCCAGAGATTCGCTGGGAGGTAGGGATCATAGGGCAGACCCGATGATTTAAAGACATCTTAGTGGTTTTATCTTTCCCGATTTTTTCCCGGTGAACTTCCCCGTGGTGTTTAATGATCCATCTTCCTGTTCCCATCTCCACCGCTCTTGCCTGTCTTATGTTATTCTACTTTCCTGCCTCAACTGGGTCATGGCTAACCTTCTTTCGGTCTGACCTGCTCCACAGTAAAAACTTTGGGGGTGCCCTACCCTTTCGTTCAACTGCATCATCCCAACAAGCTTTTTTCTTGGAGCTTTCTGACCTTTCCTGTGGGACAGGTTTTCAATCCCGCATCATGGGTTAGTTCTCCCAAAAACAGGTTAAGTTTTCTAATTTAAATTTAAGTTGAAATTTTTACTAAACCCTTTAAAGTGAATTCTGACCGGGCCCCAATGGTCTTATGAATGAATCAACAATTCAAATTTAGTGCCCTAATTATCTAAAACCCAATTTTACCTTGGGAAAAAAAATTTTTATAGAGTTTACCTTGACATAAAAAACTGTTATTTAGTACAAATAACTTTCCCAAAAACATCCTTTTTTTTGGTTATACATTTTCCTTGTTTAATTTAGAAACTTAAATAAAAGGCATCAAGTAAAAAATGAAAAAACTTGTATTCAAAAATCTAAAACATTTTTTTGTGAAAAAGGAAATAACACATAGCAATGTTTTTCTATTTCTTAACTGCCAACTGTGTAATTTTAATTTTTATAGTAAATAACATTTTTTAGAAATTTTAGGATTTGACATTAAAATCACTTTTAAAATGATTTTTAAAAGGTCAATCAAAAATGTACATTACAACATGCTGAAAAAATAAAACAAATAAAACATTTCAATTGAAATGTTTTTTTCATTAAAAATTGAAACATTCTTTTAATTATGGCGCCTCTTTAACATATGCTTTTGGTAAACCTTTCTTAAGCATTATCTAAATAATATTTCAAACAAAACATTTTAAAAAGAAAGTGTAATGTATACATTAGCCTATTCAATTTTATAAAAAAATATCTATAAAAAAGCCCGAATGAAAAGAAAAAAGAGTGGGGGATACTTTTTTTCTTTGGGGTGGGGGGGGGGGAATTAAAATTGTTTCACAGTAAAAGACCTTGAATTGATCCAAAAGGCTTTAAAACAAAGCCTGAATTTACAAACATGAATATGCAAAAGCAGATAATTATTCAAAGATATTTAAAATTAAATTAAAATTTCCCTTTAAATTTAAATAACATTAAATTCAAGAGACTGGGGCTTCGATAATAAGAATATAAAATTTCACATATTTCTAATCAATGAAAAAACAATTAAATTTCATAAATTTTATATTTTAAATTTTCCTTTTCATAACAACAATATTCTTTCACAAATAATCTTCAACTAAAAATACTTTAAAATGAGAAAAAAATTTGGGAACAAATCAAAATTTTTGGGGGTAAATTTAGTGTTTTGACCTTGGGAAAGACCTTTAAAATTTACTTGAAAGGTCAGTCAAATTTGTAAAGTTTTTATACTGCAAAATAAAATAATTTCTTTCCAAAACCCTTTGGGACCTTTATAATGGTATTTTCAAGAAAAATCCAATGATCATTGTTACAGCAACTGAAGGGGCCACTTTGGGTAATGTGTATGTGTGTAAACAACCAAAGTTTTACATAATCTAAACAGAGATATCATACAAAACATTTTTTTAAAAGAAAAATACACCATAACAATATTTCTTCACTAAAAATAAACCATTTGAGTATAAAAATGCAAAAATGAAAAAAAGTAGGGAGGGGAAAGTCAAATTTTTTGGGGATTTTTTGTACGTTTTACCCTAAATGACCTTTACCTTGAATTTGTTTATTGTTTTTTATGAATTTGATGTACTTTGGAAGAGTAAAATCATGAAATTTTTGAACTCCCTCGTAAATAAATCTGTAACAAACAGATAAAAATTTTCACTGAATTTGCGATTTATGGCGGCCATTTTGGGATTTTCCAATCCGCCCAGGCTTTGGGCAATTTATGCCGGCGTTTCTTTAAAGACATTTTGGTAAAACATTTTTGTTCTATTTTTAGGGCCACCTACTCCTTAAAAGCTATTTTTTGGAAAATTGCACCCCCTAATACTCGGTAAAAGTTGTCCCATTCGCTTGTTTACAGTACCCCAGATTTTTTCTAAATAGAACTAAAACTTTCTCTATATAACAAAAACTTTTTTGCTTTCCCAGTGAATTAAATTTAAACTGAACATATTCAAAATTAAAAACCTTTTTTAATTTGGCTGAAAATATTAAACATTACATTATTGATTTACAAAGGTTTTACTTGGGGTATCTACCAATAAGCAAATTTGTTTAAATAAAAAGAAAAATATTAAATTTGGGTTGTTTGAATTGGCATTTACATTTTATTGTTTTTACTAGTTCTTATTTCTCTTTTTAACTCTCTTATATCATACCAAATAAGAAAAGCTGGGTACCGTTAAAAGGTCATTAAATTCCCAACATTTCATTTACCTAAACTTTTAACAGCCTATGAAAATATGCCTTCAAGCAATTTAAATATAGAAGTTAATTCGGGTTTAAGCAAATATGGCAAATAATCGTGTAAGCAAATATGGCAAAAAAATTCTTTTTTAAAAAGTATAAATATTTAAAATTCATATTTTCTAAATGTCACTATTGTTTCTGTTGTTACGTTCAAGCTGACTAGTGAATAAATGCAGGGGATTTAATTTGGTCTACTACAATTTTTTTGTCATTGAAGTCGATCCCTTTTATAAAAGAAAAGGACCTCAATATCGTGAAGTAATAGCACAAAATTTTTCCCCTTACTTTTAAAAAATGTCTTGAATTATAAAGACGATCCTGTAATTTACGTAACACAATCACTTTTTTGATTTTTAACAGAGATTAAGTCGAGATTTTTCAACTTCAATGTTCTTTTTTCAACAGTTTTATACAATTTTGCCCCTATTACTATAATCTACCCAACATAAAGTACCGCATTTGAACTAAATATTTAAATGTTTCATAATTTTCTATAAAGTAATAAAGAAAAGAAAAAAGGTTAATCTCACAATCGTTTGGGGAAGACTATATTAGCATAAATAGGTTTAAAATCAAACTTTTCCTCATTCTGTAAAAAAAAATCTGTTAGATTCTTCCAGCACCCTGCCGAATTTAAATAAAAGCCAAAAATTTTAAACATTAAAACACATCTGATAAAAAGTTTCGGTATCAAGGTAAAATTTTTATCTATCTGCTTTAACCTACACTCAAATATACCAAAGGAAACATATGTTTCAAAAATGAATAAGTAAAAGGCAAAACTGAGTGATCCCAAACAGCAAAAAAATTTTTAAACTTAAGTATGGGAGAAAATTAATAATATCCCTACTTAGATATGACACAAAAAAATACCCCCTTGGTAAAAAATTTCTACACCTTTCCCAAGTAAAACGGCCCTTACATCCCACGACCGGGTAAGAGAAAGCAAAAGAAGCCCGACGGATCTCGGGGCTATCAACTTTTAACTGGGAAAACAGGCACCCAATACCCTTTTTCGGCTAATCAGAGTTTTTCAAGAAATTAAGCTGAAATAATTGATCGACAATAACATGCCCCTTAGAAGCAAAATGTTTTTGAATATATTGTTCAATCCCGGGAAATTGGGGAGAAAAAAAGAAGCGCAATTTAAAAAAGCATAAAAAATGATTTATAATTGAAAATATGCCTCAACACTAAAGCAACACACAAAAAAAGCACCAAAACAGCATTACAGTTTTAAAAAGAGTTTTAAATTTAAAAACGGAGTGCACATAAATAAAGAATTTTGCATGTTATAGATTAATTTATTATCATTTTAAAAACCCCGGTACCCAAACAGGGTTTTAAACACACACACACACACCACACACACACACACTGTTATTCATTCCGTTCCGGGCAAAATACTGATATTGTTTAAAGCAGATTAATTAAAATAAAAAAAATTTTTAAACCTATGTTAACATTGTTAAAGTAGTGGCCTAAAAATCACTACGGCAAAATTCGGCACAACTTCTTAAAACAAAATAACCGTTCTTATTTAGTTAGGAGTTTAAATAAAAAAACCATGGTGGGGAAAACCGGGGTGCTTAATTTAAGAATCTTTAAATTTCTCATACTCATTACTATTATAGCATCTTAAAAACGACATTTTAAATTCAAAATTTTTAAAATAAAAGGCAATTAGGAATTTATTATATTACTTATTATTTATACCAAACCACAGCGGCATGAATTTTTCTGTAAAATACAAAAGGGAAACATAAGTTAAAAAGTATTTTTTTTATTAAACCTTTTTTTAACATAACATTACAAATAAAATTTCAATCCCAAATTTTCCTAAGTATATATTAAAGACATACATGAGATAACACAATAAAATAATGGAAAAGAAGGGAAAATTTCCTTTGGGTTTTGAATAAAATTTTATTTTGCATTCTTTAACACTTAATAATAAACACACCCAAAAAATTTTATACACTTGATAAAATTAAAATCTATTTAAAAGGGGAAAACAATATTCAAAAAGAAACTATAAGGCATCTGACAATTACTAATGGTGGGACAAATTGAAAATTATTTTCTGAAAGAAGTAATTTGTAACATCCCACACAGTGCCCCTGGGATTGTGATACTTTTTCCTTGAAACCGAATACCTCTTAAGAGACAAAAATATGAACCTATGTATTCCCAAACTTGGGGAAAGGGTTTTATGCAATATCTGCGCAAAACGTAATGGTGGGACAAAAAAGAATTTTTTCTGAAAGAAGGACATTTGTAACACCCCCACCCGGGCCCCTAGGGGTTGTGACACTTATTTTTGTTCACTGAATACCTATCTAAATAGACAACATATAAACCTATTTACATACCCATTTGGCAAGGTAATCAAAAATGCTGCGCAATAAAATAATGGGGGGACAAAGTTGAATTTTTTTCTAAAAGAAGGTACATTTGTAACATCCCACACAGTGTCCCATAGGGACTGTGACACTTATTCCTTGATATCACTGAATAGCCTCATCTAAGTAGACAACATATGAACCTATGATATATCCCTATCTTGGGGAAGGCTATATGCAATATGCTGCGCAAATATCGTAATGGTGGGACAAAAATATGAATTATTTTCTGAAAGAAGGTACATTTTGTAACAGCCCACAGGGATTGTGACACTTAATATTTTGAAAATAAAGATAAATAGAACTTGTGTTAAACCTCTTTTATGGCGATAGCTGTATAGATTCTTTTATACCCTCTGACATAACGAATTGGTTGAACAAAATTTTACGTATTTCCTTAAAGTTGTAAAAATATTATGAAAGTGCTTATTAGATTTTAATTTGTGATATTATTATTTATTATTTATAAATAATTTACAAATTTATGAAGTTTTCGTCTTAAATTCAATTTTAAACCTTCCACAAAGAAATATTTTATATCGCAAAGATCGTTTTTTCGTCATTTTTCTGTTTGGTCCCGTAGAATAAACACTGTCAATTCAAGGACGTAATTATTCCGGTACATCGTTATTGACTGCTAGCTTGATTTATCGCTACGGGTCCGCAAGATAATCTTTCTGTATGGGCTAGCCACACTTGCAAGATGGCGGAGTTTGATCTATACCACGCGTATGGGCCAATATTTGGACCGGCATTTAGTTTTTCCTTTGCTAGAATTCCTTTCTGTTAAAGAGGTATGTTATATATATATTTATCCATCCCATTTGAAAGAGAAGGTTAATGTACTAATCTTGTGATTAAAAATCAAAGATAAATGTCGAACAGGAAGCCAGACGTTTCGGTTAAATGGGTAAATTCGTAACCAAACCAATTCGTAACTCTTTTATGGTCTATTCGAAACCGTTTTCAAATCAATTCGTAACCATTTCAAATCACTGGTCAATTCGTAACCATTTTTACCGGTCGTCGAAATCTCCAGTGACTTGAAAAATAATTTTTTTCAATGGGCAGGGATCAAATTTAGTTTTTTGGGCCACTGGCAAAAAAATGCCAGTCCAATAATTTGTTACTGGCTAAACCCCAGTTAGTACTAGTAGTTTTAAAGAACGACCATTTTACATAGCCCACATTGGTTAAATAGGATAAAAAATAACAACATCAACTCTCCTTAATATTTTGTTTTAAGAAATCTTAGTTTTGTCATGAAAACATATACATAATAGTCAATTGATTTTTATGATTTTGTATATTTAATTACAACACAACTGCCAATGTATCATGATAACTTATGCATTTTGTTTCTAACTAAAATAAAATGAATTTAATGGTAAACATTAGTGTTGTATAAGCAAAACCTGTTAAAGAACATAGTACCAAGAGATCTCTAGATTGATCACCCTAAGCATTTTATGATTTATACTCTGGCATAAATTAGGACACATTTACAGTGAACACAGAATTGAAATACAATCAATGTAGCAGAGCAGCTCTGGAATTACCATGGTACAGCCCTGCAATTGACCATCAACTCATGTCAAAATTGAAAAATTGGGCAGGGGTTCCCTAGGGCAGAGCCCATTGAATACACCTATTGTGTGCAAGACCCTCCCAAGATGGTTGGACAAGACAGAAAATTTAAAAAAGATGAGTAAGCTGGGGCAATTCCATTTATAAATATTTAATTAATTATAGAATTTTTGCTTACTCATTAGCAGAATGTGTCAAAATCTAAAATTAAAGTCACTCACACTAGATGTTTTATCCCTTGAGTGCTGCTTACATACAGCACACCATAACTGTGCGTCTAAATGTCCATCGTCCGACATTTCATACTCGAGACTGATATTTAATTCTCGTTCCCACTTTTTGACGGTTTTGATTGATGCTGTGACATATCGTGGGGAAGGCAAGAAGAAATCGATTTTAAATTAAATGAAGGCACCTTCGATGCGCTGGCCCCATCGCTCGATCCTTCACTTTTTCTTTTGAAGAACGATGATATCATTCTAATGCTGACAGACGATAAAATGCGGTTTGTTAAACGCTTAAAAAGCTATCGAAAATATTTACGGAAGCTTCCAGACAACATTGAAAATACAAACTTCTCTGCAGTTGATCTCCCTTGCACGCTGACGTAGCAGAAAGACTGTAAAGGGAAATAACTACTGCGATTGCAGAACAAAACGTTTTGAGGACTCGCACACGGACAAAAACAACTAAATTTCTCCGATGCTTTTGCAAAACAAAAACGGAACTTTTGAAATGGACTCGCACATTTGTGCAAGTACTTCATTTCGGCACTCGCATTCTGAAAGAATTACTCGCATTTTGCGAGTTAGCGAGTGTTAAATTTGATCCCTGATGGACTATGGCCCATCATTTGCTAAAATCAATGGACATTTTCAAATCTAATGGGACATTTTTAACTATTGATGTGTAAGTTTTAGTGGGTTAAAAAGGAAAACTGCTTAACATCAAGTTTTATTTGGTTTTAGAACACATATACTTGTGGTAAGTAAATAAGAACTTTTCACATAGTCTTGTTAATAAAGAACAGTATCTTCAACAACCTGAAGCAACTATAAAAACGATGTTAAAATAAGAGATAGGCTAAATACGATCTAGAAAGATCCCAGCTCATTATTTGGAAGAAGGCCTGATTAAAAGTTCTAAGCTAAAAATTCACCTCCTAAATCTTAGTTCCACTTTACTGGATTTTTCTAGGTTTATATTTGGTGTTACATGAAGGTATCGAGACATCTTGAGGGTTAGGGGATGGTTTAATCTCTACTGAGATCCACTCCGGTTATTTTTTTCGTATTGGTCTCCGCTGGATCTCTACCCAACCCTTATATAAAAGCTTCGGGAAATTTACACCGATACCCCTAACTCGTTTCGGCCGTTCAAATCGATTGTTTTAGGATGCACACCTAAAAATCCACGCATGTCTAGTATTAGTAAGAAGACATATTTTTTCTTTCAATTTCATTCAACATCATTGCCTTAGCTTACCGATTTCACCAGTTTTACAGCTACAGACTCACGAAACCTCCAAACTCGCCGTTTAAACCGCCATATTGTTAACATGCGATGGTTATCACGTGACTAGTCTGTGATTGGATAATTACAGTTAGGTTCAATTCGCGGGTTATGCAGTACAGAGCGGTGTGTGGTTTTCTCGATCTATAAGTAAATAGAACGTATTTCACATAAACTTTCTTTTGAAAAATCGTTTTATACAGCAAAATTTCTTTGACTTTGCCAGGGCCGACTTATTGGCAAAGAGCATTTACCTTTGCTGTTGAACAGTCGTAACTGAACGGAGCTGTAGTTTAAACTGTTTTGCCACTAGTCACGTGATCAATATTTACAAAATGTCTGTTTAAAACTATGAGGTGAGCGGTTTTGGTGTTTTTCCGTCACCGTATTTCATGAAATCGGCAAGCTAAGACAATGATGTTGTATGAAATGGAAAGAAAAATATGTCTTCTTACTAGACATGCGTGGATTTTTAGGTGTGCATCCTAAAACAGTCGATTTGAACGACCGAAACGAGTTAGGGGTATGGGTGTAAATGTCCCGAAGCTTTTATATAAGGGTTGGGTAGAGATCCAGCCGAGGCCAGAATGAAAAATATTACCGGAGCGGATCTCAGTAGAGATTAGGGATGGTTGTGTCAATGAATCAGACGAAACTTCCCAAGGGGGAGATGAAGTAGAGTTCGTAACTTTCTGAGAGGGAGACTGCGATAAATCAGCACTTGACGCTGTTTCATTATTATCATTTACAGTTTTCATATAATATCTGGATTGTGGGCCTAAAAACGATAAAATGGATGTTAATTTTTTTTTTTTTGAGGCATTCTTGTTCTTTTCAGACGATATTCAATGCGTCTACCATAAGAAATTGAATGTAACATCTCGGACAAGCTTTTTGTTATATTAACCGAGAGTTCTGACTGCGTAATTCTATATGGTTTTATAAGCGTCCAGCTCAGTTGCCTGTCAGGGCTTTTTTCCGAAATTTGGGAAGGGGCCTTAGCCTTCTATTTTGGGAAATTGAAACGCGATTTCGGGGCGTTTTGGGGAAAAAGGTAGACTCAATTCACATGTATACACAGTAATATTCTAACAGTCTTATGAATTTTAAAGAATCAAACGAATTGATATAACAACTTGAACTAGACATAAAACAGAGCTGTCTTTGGTTCAAATCGCTGCACCATTTAAAATGGTACTAATGTCCATAAACAATCTTCCTCCTTGGTGTCAACACCAAGACTAGCACTAGCTGCAAAAATGTTTTGGCATTCACCAGATAGAGCCAAATCTCTAAGTTGGGGGCAGATTTTTTAACAAGTGGCTCCAATATATTTTTGTGTTTATATATGCTTTAGTTGAAATGTCAAATGCACATTCATTTGGTACATTATATTTAAAAATAAATAAAATAAAAAACATGTACATTATTATTGAAATAAAGACATTACAACTTTCTTTCACAATATTTCAATTGAAAATTAGATTAATGAAATTAACTCTAAGTTTATATAGAAAATTTTTAAAAATATTTTGTCAAATTTTCAAAATAAATCATTCAAAATAAATGGTGATATAATTATTATATAAAATACTTTTAAAAAAATTAATATCAATATGTTTAAATATTACATGTATAAAAGACTTATAATAAATCAAAAGTGAAATTTAAAAAAAAAAAATTGAGTATGTTATGTTTGGGGGACGTTTCATTTTGGCTACGTTTTTGACTTTTTCCTTAGCAATAAGGAATTGGTTATTTTATACATCAAGGTAAATAACTGACGTGTTTATGTATGAAAACTTACTTGGTGAACCGAACAACTGATCTGAATGTTTTAAAAAGATAAACAAGCAATAAAAATGCTAATGTATCTTCGCAAACAGCCGCCATTTACTGAGATGATTGCGCAACTTCATAACGGGTCTCTAAATGAAGGTAAAACAATAGTCGGTAGAAAGTGTGACAAATGATAGTCGTCCAATAAAATCCGAGTATTCCACATTGAGCCTTAGAATGCGTGTTGATTGGGTCATCGAACAGCAGGTGCTTTACTTTAAGTAGTATGCAGTGTAGAGTGACGTATAATTTTGTGCACTACGGAAACAACTGCATTACTGTTTTTTTTTTCTCTGTATTAATGAATATTTGCTTATAGGTTTAAGGAGAAAAATAGTTGGAACATATTGGGAATTTTATCATTAGATTTTGGGAATTCTTTTGGCCAAAATTGGAAAAAATATAGCCTTTTTACGATTGGAAGTCCACCGAAGATCGGCCTCTAATATAGAAGGGAAAAAAGCCCTGCCTGTATGATATCTTAAATTAATAAGCGTCTGAGAATATGTGGCTTACTCAGCAAAAAAGCAAAATGAAAATGCGATTCATACTTAATGTATTTCGATAAGAAAAAACAACAATAAAGATTATGATTCAATGCATATTGTACTTAATGTGGTTCAAAGTGAAAGAGACAAATGGCGCACAGGAATGTGAGAACAATGGGACATTTTCAGTTTTAATGGGACTATGGCGCATGGGTTTCCAGTCACTGAATCTCCCACAAATTATCAATGCTATATTAGGCAGGATTTAATTATATGCTGTGAAAGCTAATAAATTAAAGTATTGAATAATAAATAGCATAAATAATGCTGTCAGAAGTATATTTCAGTTTGGTGTACTTATTAGATCTAGATGAAACAGAATGACTGAAATATTGTCGAAGCGACGGTAAACTCATATAGTCAAGTCTAGATAAAACTGAGCATAATCATGAAATGGAGCCTCTGGATACCATTTTTTGATCACAAAATGGAGTTCTATTTCTACAGTATGACAAAGTTCATCTGTTAATAAATAATTCATATTATTAGAAAACATAAATATCTTGTTGATAAAAGAAAAAAAAATGTCTTAAAATTAGAGATTCAACTGTCATCGATTAGACTCGATGACTGATCAATTACTGTCTAGGTTGGCGATCAAGATTGTGTTCTTCATAATCGATTCCTCTAATTTTGCGCCTTGTCAGTAAATTAAGAGTTATGTGTACCAAGAAATAAAAGGAAAAAAAAGAGAAACAATATTACCACTAAATCTATTCCGTTCGTCATATTTTTAGCTCACCTGAGCATAGCTCAGGGTGAGCTTTTGGGATACTTGATTGTCCGTCGTCAGTCGTCCGTCAACAATTTTGATGTTTACACACTAGAGGCCACAATTTTGATCCAATCTTCCTCAAACTTGGTCAGAATGTTTGTCTTGATGATATCTTGAACCCTTTCGAAAATGGGTCAGGTTGGATCAAAAAGTAGGTCAGTAGGTCAAATCTTAGAAAAAATCTTGTTTACACACTAGAGGCCACAATTTTGATCCAATCTTCCTCAAACTTGGTCAGAATGTTTGTCTTCTTGAACCCTTTCGAAAATGGGTCAGGTTGGATCAAAAAGTAGGTCCAGTAGGTCAAATCTTAGAAAAATTTTGTTTTCACACAAAGAGGCCACAATTTTGATCCAATCTTCCTCAAAATGGTCAGAATGTTTGTCTTGATGATATCTTGAACCCTTTCGATAATGGGTCAGGTTGGATCCAAAAGTAGGTCAGTAGGTCGAATCTTAGAAAAACTTGTTTACAGATTAGAGGCCACAATTTTGATCCAATCTTCCTCAAACTTAGTCAGATTTTTTGTCATGATAAAACTCGAACCATTTGAAAATGGGGGGGCGGGACAGAAATTGGGTCAGTGGGTCAAATTTTCGGGGCTCATCCTGGGCCCCGAAAAAGGGGAGAATATTTTCCCCCTCCTCAAAAGGAGGGAGAAGGGGAGAAACATCGCGAAGAAGGGGAAGATTTTATGGGGAATATTGTATTTAGTTTTAAAACGCCCTATTTTTCTTTCTACCATTCTTTAAAACTACATTCACTCATTTTTACAGACTAAAAAAAAAAAACATATATTTTAAAAGTATTTATTATATTATATATTTAAATATAAAAAACTGTATCAAAAAAAAAAATATCAAATAATTTGCTTACTAATGTACATAACAACAAACTTTTTAAAAAACACAAAGTTGGCTTACCCTTTCTTTTTTACTTTATAAAACAGTTACACATGTGTTTCTAAATTTTACATCCCGGGGCATATAACTTTCTTTTTTTTCCTTTTTTCCATTTTCGCCGGGGCAGCTTCAAAGTTGAAGCCTTGATGCAGGTCCATCCCAAGACCCCCCATTAGTGTGCCCGAGGTCCTTTTGGTTCATTAAAAGTCCCAGGGGGCCCACTTTATTCTGTTCTGTGGGGAAAAAAACCCCCTAAACATTTCACACTGGCCCAGGGGTGGGAACAGCACAACACTTCAAGGGGCCCTGACCCATTTTAGGAAACCCCTTCCGATATTTCGGGCTGAAGACCTTGTATTTCAGGCAGTGTCCCCTTTTGGGCATAGGAGCATTTGACTAAGTTTTTGACTGCCTATACTCCAAAATGCACTACCGGGCTCTCAAATTAAATGCAGGTATTTTTTGCCGGGAAACCGGTTTTCTTCATTACCATACCTGGCTTTTTAACTCAGTTTCCCTTGATTTTGCTTGGGACAAGCACCTTAAATTTGTAAATTTTAACTCGGGACTGCTCAAACCTGACCTTCAAGTTCCGGGTGGGGGTGTTGAGTAGGCGGGTTGTAACCGTCCAAGACATCCTTCTCTTAGTGTATAACGAAGCCCCGGGAGCATAATCCAGTAATTTCCACTCTTCTTCTTCATTGTCGCTGTAAAACCCCTCAAATGCGAATTGCCCAGCAATGCCAACTTCACACTATCACTTGTTAAAACCTCAGAGGTCTGCGTAAGTCACATTCCCATTGTCACACTTCACAAAGTCTTCGCTTGCTTACCAAAAACTCCATCCACTTCACACAGGTCCTGAAGACTTTGGCAAGTACTGCTGACAAGTGGGTGAACACTGCTGAAGCCAGAGAAAACCCGACTGGAAGTTTTTACAGAGTCTTTTTCCAAAATGGCAGAACATCCATCATTAGATGCGTTAATGCAATGAAGCGGAACTGGCCCCCCTTCCTTGTAGAGTCCCCTTTTCTGATGCATCAACAGTAGCCCTTTCCCCCTCAAGGCACATAACCATGCTGGATAAGTGCTACAGGGCTATCACGCACTTTCCAGACTGAGCCACCTCAGGGAGTGAACCTCAGAAAACTTCAGACAGGCGGTTCACACACCTTTTTTCCCGAAGTCTGTGGAAATCGCAGAGCAAAATTTGGGGAAGTACCTAAAAGATGTTTGAGACTTTTCTCGCAACTCCTTCATCTCAGGGATTCTCTTGCGCTTGTGATGCAGCCGCGCAGTTCGTGAGCAGCACAGTGCACACCAACCAGGGGGGGTGAATGTTCTTGAAGAAGTGTAACACACCACCATCTTACCGTCATGACACTACACCATCCATACTTAAAAACCCATTTTTGAAAATTCAATCTTCTTCTGCTTCAGTTCCCAACCATAAAATTTAAACAATGTTCACTGCACTACAAACCCTACTTATCTCACATTTGACAAGAGAGAATAACCCACGGGGCTTTCCCCAGTTTTTTTCAAAAAGGCATTTTCAAATGTGCGATTAAAATTAAACAAGAAAAAAAAAAATTTAAATATTTTAGCGTTTAATGATTAATTTTTGTTTTTAATGAATATAAAATTTAAAAAAATAAAATATAACAATAAATATATATATACAAAAACTTTGAAACTTTGGGGTCTTTGAAAATTTTTTTTTTTTTATTCCAGAAAGCAAAACTTTTTTTTTTCTGTTTCATAAAAAACAGCATCAAGAGAAAATGTTAACAAAATTTCATGTAATCATTTGATTTTACTTGAAAAAAAAATTTTACCCCCCCAAAAAAGATAAAAAGAATGATATCAAATGCATATAAATTGCATATAAAATTTCTATAAAAAAGCAAAATTTTATTTTTCCCCAAATATTTTTTAATATTTTTTTCTTACAAGCTTTTAAATTTGTTTCTTACAAACTTTTTCAATACAAGTAAACAAATATTTATACACAATATAACAAAAACATTTTCTTTGAAACATTTTTTCATTCCAGAAAGCAAAATAGAAAACTTTTTTTTTCTAATCTGTTTCAAAAAAACTCAATACATCAAGAGAATATTTTTTCCGTATTCAACTCTTTAAAAAAGTTCATGTATACAGTTAAAAGTTTTAATTTGAAAAACATATTTATCCCCCCCAAAAAGATGAAAAAGATGCAAAAAAATTTACTTAAATATTTTTTCATTACATCTTAAAATCATTAATTTTTTTGAAGGGGTTTTTTTTTTCTCCAATTTTTTTTTTTTGAAATTTGTTCATTAATGTTGGCTTTACACAAGGAAAACGCCCTCTTTTTTTTCTCTGCCCACAGAGAAACTGCCTGGTCATATGCAAAAGCCAGAGTTGGGGGTCCCCCAGAGAGATAAACAGAAGTGCTGGGGGTTCTTCCAGTCGTTCAGGCTGTTTCTTGGGTTCAGTCTGATTCTCTCAGGCTGAGAACCCCTTTCACAATCTGAAGAAAATAAAGATTTTAAAAAGGATCTGGCATTTTACTTGATCTTATATTGTTATAACTATTCATTAGGGATAAATAATCTCTTCTAAGACGGGTTTTAAAAAATGCTTCTCTTATAATGGCATCTTTAATAATGTCTGAAATTTTGTTTTTACTTATCTGGCATTCATGAAAATTTTATTTGGTATTGTTTCACACTAAATTTGCAATGCATACCTGCAGTTGATGCGGGAACCCCAGCAAGCCAATTGCTGACAGCTTGGCCAGGTTTGGACAGCTCAGTGCCAAGGGTCCCAGCAACTTTCTTCCATGATCCTGGAAGCAGAACGGTCACACAGGTTCTGCTGGTTTGTGATGGTGTTCTTTTCCAGGACAAACTCTGAAACAGTCCTCGTCAGATAATATTGTTCAGCCACAAGGCTTCCTACTGCACTGAACATACCATCTCTTGTCTGAAAACACAAATGAAAATCTCATAAAGCATACTCTGTTTATTGTAATATAGGCAAAATATTTATCATAGCAACCAAAGAACTATTTAAATACTGCTTCCAGACACGGACGTACCGGTAATTGCTAATATATTTTTTTAGTCTTATATTCACTTCAATTTAATTGATCATTTGATTGCTAAGCAAAATGAAATGTATATGATAAATATTTACCTGAAAACACCGAGATAGTGCAGACAAAATGGGCAGAATGTCACTCAGCATGTGTACAGCTGCAACAAACTCATACCGCTGTAGAAACATGGAGAGTCCCTCTGCTTGAGCATCCGCCTTCTCTGTTGCTTCATACTCCAGGCTGGTGACTAAGGCTGGAAGACATCTCCGGATAGCTGACACTGCTCTATCATGTGACAGCCATCGAACATCCTTTGCCTCGGTGACCTTGATGTTGGCTCATTCAGCACATTCTAAAAATAAAAATATTTTTATAATCTAACTTGTTGATAAGTTGACCAGAAATGCCTATTGCAGTTGATGATAAGCTAGTATTGTCACTCACAATTCCATATAATTAATAACTGGATCAAGATATTGTAGATATCTGCTACAGATTTTCTATAAAGACTGGACATTATGATGACCAGACTTTTGAATATTTATTTCATATTAAAACTTAAATAATAATTTGTAGTTAAGGCTTAAGCTGAAGATGTAATGTTTTGAATTCATAGTTTTTGTTTTGAATATTAACCGGTCATTGTTTTCATGCATATGCATACCTGGACTCTTTCAGTGTTGCTGTCCGCACTGAGAGAAGTGGTAGAATCTGTAGAGTTGTTCTACTATCTTCTTAAACTTGTCCAGGTATGGGATTTCGCTGCAGCTTGGGCACTGGCAGGGCTGTCGGTGGGCAACACAGTGGTTGGATATGAGATGTGGCACAAGATCTTTAGCTGGTGCTGACTCCATTGGTTCTTCCAACCATCACTGCAGCTCCTTCACTTCCGAGGGTACACATCTTCTGCACTGGAATGTTGTTCTTCTGTAGGAAATCCAAAATTGCTTGCCTGATTGTGTCCGCTCTCCCATTCTGAAGCTCAACAGTTCAGCAAATGTTGTACAGCTCTTGCCCATCTTCAGATACCTGAGTAAGTAATCACTGACTAGTTGTTGATACGTCTGTTTGTCTCGTCAACCATGATGCTATAGAAGGGTGAATATTTTTATATCAGTTAAAATTTCCTCCCATAAACCTCATAGAATGTCGTGACAAGCTCCGTTATGTGGCGCATGGAAGTGTACTCTGGTTTCCCACCAGCATTCAGCAACTTCAAAGCGTCAACACCAACATGCTGCACAACATCTAGCACGGGTCCATACTTGGTTGTATGTGGGATTTCCTCCTTACACGCATGTATAGAACTGTCAAGCTGTATCATGGCAGCTCGTTGACCTCCTCCTCACGCACAAACCTGCCTCTATTCACCCCGTGATGTTGCTGCTGCTGTCTCGAAAGCACATGCTTCCTTATGCGAGTCTGAAGCTTGTGGGCACACACGATGCTTTATGATAGAAATGCAAGGAATGTCAACCCAGACAGCTCCCCTGGTACACCACTTCTTGGGGGCGTCTTCTGATGTCTGATGCAGATATCACATAGCATCCCATTCTCTGGCAAAAATGAACAATTTCAAAAATTTCAAAATTTGGCCTGGCAACCAACACTGCTAAGCAGAGTTAAAACAAGTTATTACTGTACCGCAGGTTTTTTTCTGCCCTAGCCTCTTGATTTTGGGAAGAATTATCGATAAAGCTGCGGAATTGGAATTGAAAAAGCTGGTGTAACATTTGGGAAAAATCATGATTTCAAAGAAATTTTGGATTGTACAGGCCTCTGTTATATAGCAGGAAAAAAGCCTGAACAGTGAACTGTTACTAATCTCCAAAACGAAGTTCCCATCCCCACTCCCTGGATACTAAAAAATACCATTAATCTTTCTCATCATGTGAACAAGAATATATACTCAACAACTTTTCTAATTGGTCACCTGATAATTTCATCAAAATATCACAAGAAAATCTAATGTATTAAATTAAAGAACTGTTTATTACAAAATAGAAATCATAGGTTTAATCACGATGTTTTTGTTGGCAAATCCATGTTACCTCAAGGTTATGTTCATGGTAACTCAATTGTGATGGTTTACCATTCAATATATTCACCAGTATTGAAAAATATCAAAATCAAATGGGTGACCAATTAGAAAAGTTGTTGAAGTTTATATTAAGGATGTATAAAATAGATAAAAAAATTAAAATGATTAAAAAAAAAAGTTGGCCTCAATCGGATTTGAACCCACGACCTCTTGTACGAGAAGTAATTTTGATTAATACATTATAAATCAAAGACAGAAACAGTTGAAAAAAAACCTCTGGATATATCACCATTTACATAGACTATCACTTTCAGAAAGTATTAAACATTGGTTTTTTATTAGCTCACCTGAGCACTGTGCTCGGGTGAGCTTTTGTGATGCCTTTTGTACGTCGTGCGTCGTGCGTCGTCCGTCGTCAACAATTGCTTGTGAACACTCTAGAGGCCACGTTTTGGCCCAATCTTCATGAAACTTGGTCAGGATGTTTGTCTACATGATATCGGATGAGTTCGAAATGGGTCATGTGGGGTCAAAAACTAGGTCACTAGGTTCAATCTTAGAAAAACCTTGTGAACACTCTAGAGGCACAAATTTGGCCCAATCTGTAATTACGTATAAAAAATATGGAGGCCAGAGGCAGAGCCCAATTTTCCATAATATCCCACTAATACTAGGGTCTCAGGTGACGATTCTAGGGCCTTCATGGCCTCTATGTTTCATCAGAATTTTAATCAAGGTTAAAATGAATGGTCTAATGAAGTGATGGTACTCTGGTGAGCGTTCTAGGGCCATTTAGCTTCTTGTTGTATATTTTAAGCTACTTCCTTCAATTTGACCCAAAGGTACTGTTTGATGTCTGGAATTGAAATGATCTTGCTGAAGGCAATGCTTCTCAGGTGAGGACTTAGGGCCATCATGGCCCTCATGTTTACTATATTACTTATTTATTGATAGAACTTCCAACTCCTGTCATAAAATAAATAAAGTATACATTTAAACTTGTTTTAGCTGTAAGAATACTTTAAAGACAACAACCCTCTGGTTGTGTCCACTAGCTCTCTTCTTATAATTTTTACAACTGGATAAAAACAAACAAACATGTCAACATTCAAAAGATGTAACGTTCTAGCTATAAAGTGCATGCAGCTCTATTCATATCAATGCAGTGTTATTGCATTCTGTGTTTACTTATACAGAAAATTGTCAAAGAAAGATTAATAATCAATTAGATTTTTTTTTCTAAGCGCTACAATATCCCGTCCATTTACATGTAATAAAATGAATAATTTTTTAAAGCACTACATATCACTGTACATTTTATATGTATAAAACTAATGCAGCTTGATGGTTTTTTATGAAAATTATATAACATTTAAGATACAGCAAAGAACTTAATTCATTGAAAAAAAAAAGGC
>CM037781.1:590748-640748 GCA_021229015.1 Solen grandis | reverse complement strand
ACTAACATATACAGTCGTGGTGACAGTAACTTCAGAAACAAAACATAAAAAGATAATATCAACGCCTTCTGTAGAAAGCACCGTGGCCTATTGGTAGATTTCTAGACTCAGGCATGGCATACATAGCAGAGGTAAAGTTTACTCACAGCCTTCCAGGTTGTAAAATGTAAGTATTATAATCACCGAAACGATGAGAATTTGTTGATAACTGACATAATACAAGTCGTATTTATATAAGTAAGCTAAACGTAACAGCTAAAATATCAGTTAAGATCTGTTGGTGACTGGTTCCACTCGGAAGACGCTCAGTCGCATTAATTTGTAAATTTGAATGTCATCATGATTTACGTATATGACTCTAAATGCTCAAGGCAATGGAAGCAGCCGGCTGGATAATCATGAAATAATGACAAGCGAGACTGCCACTCTGTACTGAAGTTGATCTATTGGATTCACTCTAGTAAATCATACTTTGGGGCCTCGATAGCGTAGTGGTAACGCGCTTCGCTCCTCACCAATGCGTCCCGGGTTCGATTTCTGGTCACGTGCGTGACAGGGCACAGTGGTCGCCACATCCAGATATGTGCGTTTCCTCAGGGTTCTCCGGTTTCCTCCCACAATTATGACCACATACGCCGCCACCAGAGCCATCGAGAGTGATTAATATAAGTTGTGAGACCTTGTTTCGTAATCGATGTAAAATAAATAAAGTTTGATAAAAATCATTCTGATTTGCGTTCAGTATTCATTGTGCAAATGTTTGGGGATGTCTCTAATACAAGTACAGACATGAAAGCTCGAACCAGCATAATTCATTGGGGAGAGTACGATAGATCCACTTTAATACAGAGTGACATTCTAACTTGTCGTTAGGATTTGTTTCATAATGACCCAGAGTGAGGGTCATGACCTTGATTCCATTCATACGTTTCCCATACGTGGGCCAGGATCTTACTTTTCTACTAGCGAGTCTGATGTAGATTATGTTGTCGTTCTCTACATGTATAATTTTGACAAGATATTTGATAATTAAGATATTTAATAGTTTGCCTTTTTAGTAATGCTCTGGACACGTTTGAAGGGCTAAAATATGTTATCGTGCAAAATACTTGTAAACTTCTTTAGATAAATAACAAACATTGGAGTAGATCTTCATATCTTAAATAATTGACACAAATATTTTGTTCACGCTTAAAATGGATGATTCAAAATTACTGTAAAAGAAAGATATGATAACAAAATATAAAACACCAAAACCATTTACTACGGTGGCATATCATGTGCAAACTCTATTACTATCATTTTAGCGCTGATAGTTATTGCGCGAGAACGTGATAGTTATCACGTGCGAACGAGATAGCTACTGCGTGCAAACCAAACAAATATCTTCCATGTTTGCTTCATGCCACCCTATTTATAGCTATACTTAAAACGTCTTCGTAACATATTCCAGTCTATTCGTTAGTGCAGAATTGTATTGCATGGATACATAACTGAAAACGGAGTGATAGAGATTAATCGACTGCTCGATATCTACCCTTGGATACTAAAATGGCCGACTCGCAATGTACAAATATATATAGCACATGCTATCACGATTATGATAAAAAAGTGTACTTTTAGAACAACTTAATTACATATCTTATAAGACTGTGCCAACCTGCCGAGAAATTATCCTTGGGCAAGAACATTATGACATTACCAGACGCAAAGTACTGGTCCAACCATGGGACAATTGAGAATGATTAATAATCAAATCGACGTAAATAAATAAATAATGCTTAAAAAGACTTCGGTGCAGATGCAAGCACCCATTGACTTAGAATTATAGACTTTTTTTTAAAGTCTTTAAAGACTTGCATTTACTATAAACTCCCATGATCACTTGATTGACCATGATCACAATTTAGGGATGGATGGATTATCTTAAGCCTCGTGTTTTATGTAGCTTTATCCAGGGAAATATGAGTGTATCCCAATGAGTGCATCAGTGGACGCCATAACTATGTTATCTCCCGTAGAAAAGCATCGATAACGTCCCCTGTTAAGTTGTATTTACTGCGTCTACTTTCGGGGAAATTTAATGTCGGCGAAAATACTGTTTTCAAAGTATGATAATAGTGGAGTAAACGGATTTTACGGATTTTCAATAAATAAATCAACTCAAATACAATTCTGTGTCAGTCTACCACGAGGAGGTGATATTATGCATAACATAGTGGTTTATGTTGCAGCCTTATGATTTTTGTGTCTCTAGAAAATTTAATCTTAGACGAACCTGACCAAGGCAAGAAGCTATTTGGTACCTTCAATGGTCATCAGAAGGTCTGTTTTATGTAAACACCCCAGCGACAAGCCTTAGAAAAGTTCAACTGCTGATATATCTTCTACAAAATGAAAACTGTTCAACAGCGTTATGATAACCGATACCAACGTTACCACATCTGTTCTTTGATATATAAAACACAATTTTACGCTTAAATCATACTAGAATTGTGCAGCAATTGCAGATTGAGAATTATTCAACTATTTGTTTATGTGCACAGTTTAATGTACCATCAAGTATAGTTCAATCGTTTGAAGAATATGCCTACTTGAAGCAGAAGAAAATTGCTGACACATTGCTGTTTCAATCCGGAGACACGTAACATGATAGTCACATGACCTTGACACTGAAAAAAAAGTTTTTGAATTACGTAAAGGATACAGTCTATTAAGACAATTCTACAGACAAAAAGGACCGAAACGAGCTTAGACTTCTAACGTCTTGAGAAATCTTCTATCCGACTTAGGAGTCATCCTAAATATATGAAACACTTGAACGTATCGATCTATTTTGTAAATGGTAAAATAGAGAGAAAAAAACATGATAAGTCTTCTTTAGAAATAAACCACTAATAAATTTGAATTTTCCGAGAGCTTCTGATTCAGGGTTACTTCTAAGGTACTCTGCACGCTACTAACATTCTTTTGACAACTTTTGACTGTGGCAGGCTCTCTAACCACTCAGCCATCGGAGGTCGATGAAGAAAACACATTTGGACTTGATATATATATTATTTTATCTATATTTTTACAATTTCATTTTTCAGCCGAGGCTAAAGCTAAGCAAATTCTGAGTAAAAGCTAATCTTAACTTTATATTTTCCAGGCCACTCTATCCGCCATGACAGCTGTGCTGGTTGCCAGCCTCTTGATGTGCCTGGTGTCTGGTGGGCCCATGTACGACAGCCGGTGTAACTGTTACTTGAGACTATACGATTGCGATATTGACTGTGACAACATGTACAATGTCGATCACAACGTGCGCGTGTGTATGAGCATATGTGTAAAGAATTATGTCTCGTGCAGGTCCAAGTGCGCCGGCGAGAATCTGTCCATCAACTTCCGGGATTCATTCCAACGTTTAATCAGCGAGTGATGAGTCTCCAACCGTCATCTCCAGGGGTCCAAATCGGCCTAACAATTTAGTTCCAAACTGGATAAATCAAATTATATCTATGATAATATATGAAGTTAATATCTTCTAGATCTGGACTAAAATGAGATATTAAATTTATCCTATTTTTTAAGTAATTAACATGGTGCAAAAAATTATTGATTAACTATTACTTATTGGTATAGTGATACAAAGAACGGAACGTGCTCATTTTGTTTTTCGAAATTTCGACAGAGCACTAGTTAATTAGCTGTGGTATTGATTATTGACACATTATACTGTTATCACGTTATATTTGTGATTAAAAAGTAGAACATTGTTTTGGCTTACCCGAAGTCCCTGATAGTTATGTTACGTCATCAAAATTATTGAATACATGTATTGAGTAATGGTATAATTGATAATTTTCCATAGAATTGCTGTCGTCTCAGTCGTGTTAAATGATTATCATACATGTAACATAGTGTTATTAACCCTTACCCTGCTTGAACCATAAGTGCTAACTTTTGACACCAGTAAAGAGCCAGACCAGCCTGCACATCCGTGCAGGCTGGCCCGGCTCTTTACTGTTGGCTGACCAACTACAAGTTTTCATCTTGTTATCCCTAAAATTGATAATGGACAGTTCAAAAAAAGGTGCCGGATAAGTCCATTTGAGAAATTCAGCAATGTTAAGGGTTAATGTTTATGAGTTTGCGTTTAGCCTCCCAACAACAGTGTTTAGGGTACAACCACCCTAGTGGCCATATTTCTTATCTGCTCGCAGGTTGACTCTTTGTCATTTTAAAGACATCTAATAGTGGAAAGGTCTTTAAGTTTTGTTAAATTTAATATTCTAAATTAACACTAAATCCTATGGAAAATACAATTTCTTTAAATAAGAAAAAAAGGGGAGGATTTGAATCAATAAAAACTCATGTTAGAAAGCCACATTATGTGACAGTATTTTAGATATCGCAAAGAAGTCCAAACTTCACCTTAGAAAAATTGAGATAATCACGATTTTAAATTTCAATGCTGCAATATGTCTCGTGGTTTGACATAGTTTGACATTATCATGAGGCACTGGTATCGCACCATATACAAGTGTTAAATACTACATCCAATGTCACTAAGCCAATTTTTACTTGAGCTACCCTAATAAATAACAAAACGGAATTATATAAGTTCAATATTTTTAACATGTTTGGGGGGTATATCGCAATAGGGGATCGAACCCATGGCCAACGGGTTACGAAGCGAACGCTCTATCTTCTCGGTCACCGGAACTGCTCGTGATAATCACGTGACTGATGTACGTCATAAACTGTTGACCGAAAATACATATCACTTGTCAGGGCCTGTAATAAAGCATAGCTTGATTAGAGAGAGAGAGAGAGAGAGAGAGATTGGGCGGGGTGGGGATAAATCAGTTAGGTCGAGGCTAAGTATAGAGGAGAAGCGAAAAACAACAAACATGAGAAAGCAAAAGAATGGAACGAAAGGAAATGCTTAGATAATATTATTGGTTTATGCAACTCGAATATATAATGAAGTATATTTTGGTTGTAAGCAAATTTAAATTGCTGATATCCGCAGATATAAATTAAATACTAACAATGATTCATGTTCTCGTTTATAATGTGAACAACAACAAATACAACATTAATTATCGTTATTAACAAAGATAAACAAACAAAAAAAAAGAAGAAAAAAAAAAAAAGAAAAGATAAAGTACACAATACAAACAGTGTATGCAGCGTTTGCAAGAATCCACGTAATGTAGCATTTACAAGAAAATGCAAAAATCACACTTACTCAGATTGGCGCCGTGTACGTTACACATATGCATAATTCAACAATTCACGTCACCGATAATCCAAAATAGCCGTGATAACAAATGTATCTGCAAAGTCTTTGTTAATTATTAAAGGGGTTGCTAAACAGACTTTATTTAGATATTGGCTAACATTTTTTGTGATGTAATCAAGTAAATGCAATTATAGAAAATGCAATAGTGCTATTAATCTATGTTATGCAAAAAAAAGTACATAAAAGAGACATTGAAGGAAAGTATCGGAGTAAATGTGGATATCATCCATACATTACCCCTTTCCCTCATATAGACTCATTTTGAGGAACTCAGTAGGTACCACATAAAGCCTGATCTGCAGAAAACCACAGTTAAACCTTACCAAATTTAATTATAAAGTCCTCATTTCCAGACCACTGAGGAGCAGCGAACAGCATAAAACCCTGATCAGCCTGCGAGTTATTCGCAGGCTGATCTGGTTTTATGCTGTTCGCATAGGTCTTTTCATGGTGTCCTCTATGAGGGAAAGGGTTAAGATAGATGCGTTAATTCTACGAACATAAAATACTACCACGAAACTGTCATACAAAGACTAATTTTGAGGAAAAGCATCAAGAACGCCGCACATGCTTTTGAAGCACAACTTAAATAAAACAAACTTAAGCCATTTTAGAATATTTTAATAACATGTATGTTATTTTTACTCGGCAATGTTACATGCCAATTTGTCAAATAACGTCAGCTGTATGCCGTTAGGTTCAGAGATTTCTAAAGTGTGTTCCAAATATCGGGGATGGTGGACATTAGGGCAAAGCATAATCTCTCTCTCTCTCTCTCTTCTCTCTCTTTAAATGAAAATAATTATACCTTTTTAAAGAAAAATAGTTAAAATTGGGTCACTTAGTTATGTCCCTGGATTTTCACTATCAAGCATGTTACAAGGGGTGCGCATGTATCAAGAGTGTCTTTTGCCTAATTCCCATAAATGTATGTACTTCTTAGATTCTTCCCATTGAATGGGAAAAAATAAATATAAATAAAAATAAAGTATAGAGATTAACTATACACCTTGATTATAGTAAACATAATAAAATCTATATGACGATTTGAGATGCAATAAATTAACTAATATTATACATATATCAATAAAATTGTCATAACAGGTAAACGTCATTTTCAAATAAATATCAGATGAATTTTGGTCAGCTAGATGCATGGGATTTATAGGCAGTAGGCTAATGAGGCAGTGCTAATAGCAATGTTAAAACATCATCATCATCATCATCATCATCATCATCAACAACAACAACAACAACAGGTCAATGATAACAAAGCAGATCAACACAGATAATTTTTTATTCAAGCCCCAGTATTTCTGACTGGTTGTTCCTTCCCACAATTCATTTAAATTTTGGGAAACCCGCATATGAACACAAACGAATAATCTCGGCTATCTGCCAAATGCAACATGCCCGAAATGATACAAGGACAATGACGCGGGAATCACGAATCCGAGTAAAATAATAGACTTGCGGCCGTGGACACAAGCCAAAAAGTTCATTCGGAACACGTCGCCCATTCCTTCGAAATAACCAACGGGATAGGCCGGGGGATTTCCGAGTTGATACGACTGAGAAAAGTAGCATAGCGTGACGTAACCTCTGCGAGGCGTACGATGGTAATTCCGTCAATCTTCAGCCTCATTTTTACATGAACAGAGTATGATTTAAAGATTTGCAATTAGTGCATAATCTGGCATGATATATTTGGTATTTTCTTTCACCGTGGTAATAGTGTTTTGGTGTTCTTTCACAATTTAGATTTATTCTACGTTTACACTATGTTCACGGCGTCTACGACGACCACGTTTAAGGCCAACGTGGACAAACGGGATGGGCGTGAGAGAACGTGGGGGGAACGTGGGGGAACGAGATGGGCAATTGTAATAAGCTGTTATTGCAGTGAATGTGGGCCAAGTTTTCAGACTATCAAAACATTTGCCACGGCAGTCACGGTGCGGATGAGAAACCTAGTACGGGGTGAACGCAACAAAACGTGACAGTACGTAAAAAGCCGTAACAAAACTTGGAAGTGGTCTGTAGTGGGACGGGAAGCATGCCTGATGTTGCCTCGTCGAAATTTCAGATACAATGATTGCGTTTGCTTCAGATGCCTTTTTAAGACTGTGTTTTCTGTATCGAAGAACATTTCGGGTCTATATTAAGGAACACTTAATTTTCTCTCCCTTTTACTACGCAGAGATATAGTTCTGCATTTTTTTTTTGCACCTAGAGGTGTTAATTCTTATGTTTGTTATTTTATTATTTAAATACGATTTCATTATGGAAGTCAAAGCTGAATTTAAATGTGCAAATAATTTATGCTGGAAATTACATGTTCAATAAACTGTAATAAAAAGTAAATGTGCAAGCGAGTGAATCGCAAAAAAAATAGAGAAGATATTAGAAAAAAAACAACAACTGCAATTCCATCACTTGTAATTGCCTATCAATATGCACATGAATGTCTGTCTATCAACTGCCGCGGTAGTTATATATACGCAGCGCGCTGCAAAGTTGGGTTGCGGTTTCGAATCTAGCTGGGGAGCTTTTGTAATAGTAAATTTTATAACAAGATAAGTTAAAAGATAACATATAATAAATTAAAAATTGAAAGTAAAGCACCTAGCAATGCTTTGTACGGGAGAGAGGCGGGCTGACCTATGTGAATTAAAATTTTCCGTTTTTTGAGTCTAAATCCCCACCCTAAGGCATCGCCAATTTGTCAAAATTTCTACATTTTATGCTTACACACGTTTTTTTTTACCCATTGATGGTGCATAATTGATATTTTGGTTTTCCTAGGTACATTGCAACTAAATAAAGTACTGCATTCTTACGTTCGGGTTCTATTTAAAAAATCATTCTTGGGCTTAATTTGTACTAAATATCATTATATTTGCCATATCTATAATTGCGTGTTTGTTGTATTATATTTGCTTACTTTTTATTTAAATACATTTACTATGTAAATCTGATTAACTGTAAGAAAGACAGAAAGAGGGACAATGTGCTTATTTTAAGGCGTCCATTGAAACAAATTTTGTGTTCATTCTTTTTCGTTACGACCGTGTTTACGCATGCGTAACACTTGGATTATGGCATCGCTTGAAAATTTGATCCTCTTTTATAAGATTAACTATAAAATACAAAATTAATGCCTTGTCACTATATTGAAAACCCTGTACTCTTGGCGCTTTTGACGCTTTGATTTATAACGTGAGCACAAACGTGCCCCAAAGTTGCCCATCGTCCACGTTTCATCCGTAGAAAGCCTTGAGAGAACGTGAGGAACCAATCAGATCGTGGGGAACTGGGAGGCAACGTACTAGCATCCGTGGTAGATCGCGGGGCCGACACATAGTGCTCCTTGGTGCCATCGGGGCTCAGTCCCTTTCCTCTCCACAGCTCGTCACGGATATCCCGTGATAGACCGTGAGCACAAAGAAAACATAAAATATCTTTAAAAAAAAAAAAGGGTATTCGGTGTAAGATCAAAACAGCAAAAATGTGAAAGTTAAAAAGTAAAAGTGTTACAAAATGATAATATATTTAATATAATAATGCTGGCAAGTTTCAAATGGTCATGTTCGATTTTCTTCAAAGTTAAGTATCTACCTGTTACAGGTTAGTGTACACCCATATTTCTGCTGCTACAGAGTGTATGTGTGATAGAAAACACGAAATGTAGAGGACACGTTGACCTTGCCTGCTAAGGCATGCGCAGTGAAAATGTAAATTTCCCGCTGAACATGACCGATAATCACGTGACACACCACCTGTAATTAATATATACAGGATGACAAATATAACCTAACTCTACCAACACGTTACCATAACGATAAAATATCTGTTTTCGCTTCTAGGCATAATATATACAATGCACATAACGCGTTTTACTGTGAATATCGTGCCCGAATCGAAAACTAATGATGATAGCTGTTAATTTATTTCTGATCCTCACGCTATTGAATGTACGTGGACTCCTATTTATACAAGATTTAATGAGATTCTTAATCAATGCAAGCTTTACGTATCTAAATGTAAGTGCACAATTCCATAAATAACCAACAAAGTAGGCAATGCTGTCATAATGACGTTTTCTAATCACCGTGTATATATAGATATACATATGCTAACAAGCTAGAGATGTAAAGCCTTTGAAATGTGGCATCCCCGAATCACAATCTGATATTCATTTTATTATAACGAACAGAAAACGTTAATCACCCACTGATTTATGGTCATTAAAGGCAATTTATCGTCTGTTTTAATCAAAATCGTTTGAATGCATATAGTTGAGCACTTGAGGGATGAAGACAATGAAAATCAGTTTCTTGTTAATGACATCGCGAGGGAAAAACTAAAATCATAAAAGTTAACATTAAAGAAATCCCTTTGATACATCAGTGTTTGTATTTATTTCAAGAAAGGAAAGGCACATAATGTATAATAATATCTTTTAAAAAGATATTTCACGTTGGGTGAATTATCGCCTCTGAATTAAGTACATAAAAGTTATACCAAAGCGACCAGTAAAATAATTGGAACACTTAATATGACATCCTCACCTACAGGCTTCCAGTAAAGTAACGTTTGATGTGCAAGTTCGATTCCGGTCATTATGGTTTAACTTGCCGTCTTTGGATTTATTTACCAACTTATAAACGATATCAAGCTTTCTATATTGCAGAAAAGATAATGAAATTTTGTTTGTTATCCCAAATAGACGAAGAAATAAAATACTGACATCATTATTCTCCTCCGAATCGAAGCAGCGACGATTTAAAATGACGTCACACACCACGTGGTATGGATACAATGCTACATTATCAGATTGGTACCGTATTTCATTTTATGCAATTTTGCATGTGTGTATGACTACACCTTATTCCAAAACTAAATTATCCCCGAAATGTTTTGTGGTTTTCAAGTATAGGTTAGAGACCTAGTTGGTAAGATAAAAAAGTGGCATCATCAAATAACATAGACCTATATTTTTATTTGTACAATTAGTGGCAAAACAAGAATGTGTTGTCAATTTTGAAAAAAAAAAAGTTTATGCTCTCGACTGAGAATAATCAGTAAAACTACTTAGAAGTATTACTTGAGAAGTAGAAATCCCAACTGAAATCCACGTTTAATGGTATTCTATGTCCTTCATCCCTTTAACACTTTCCGTCTCTTTTTACTCTACCCTACACCCCATCCCCCCGGTCACGTGACGTTTTTATGAAAACAAAATATTTTTGCATGGAAAATGCGCATGCGCTGTATGTAAAATAGTGTCTTATTTAAGAAACAGTTCATCCCGTTGCCTGAAAAACATGGACAACATCTAATATGGAAATCAGCAGATTTCAACTTCATGTTTTATAGACGATTCAATGGAAGAAGAAAGCATTTGTTTCATACGATAACTATATATGGAGTGTGCCTATACCATTGGCATGTTTGAATATTGAATAAATGTGTGTAAATGTTAAAGCCCGTGGCTAAAGAAGGAGAGTGACCGAGATATCGTGGATAAGATTATCGGCCGTAATATATTAAAGGCAGCACAATATGTGTTTGCGTATTTTTATATCTTGTCTGACGTTCAGAGAAATGACTCGATTGCCTTGTGTCAGTATAAAGTGACTAGGCGTGGTATCATGCCACTTGTTTAAAGCATGATATCGCAGTGTGTGGTAGCAATCTTCTGTATAATGCAAATGATTGAAATCCTGTCGTTCACTATATCTTTGATTGATATAATCATAACAGAAATTTCCTCGAAAGCCCGACCAGTAGTGGATTAGTTACGTAGAAATTCCAAGTAAATGCTTAAAAGATTTACGTAAAGCCCATAAATTGTCTCTGTAAATTTCCGGTATGAATGATGGTAACACATTGCATTCATTCAATCTAAAAAGAGACACTTAGTCTCGCACACATTTAGGCTGTGATTTTGTTTTGTATGTTAGGAATTCTGAATGAAAACTCCCGCATACACTAAGAATCTTGAGCAACTTTGTAAAAATATTTCGTTCTGAAAAAGGGTTTTATCAATCAAATTATCGTAATTTTCCAATATCTTCAGTGTTGGTCCGAGTCCCTATCGGTTCACTTGGATTATTTTATTTATTTTTTTTTTTGTGGGAAAGCCTACTCGTTTGTTTGTGACAGACCATTTCACTCCGATATTAGACGTAAACCTACGTAAATCACCGAGCACTTTTTTAAACAATTAACAATAACAAAACATTAAAGAGGATATGACAAAGAATTTTTATCTTAAAAAGAGACCTTAAAATGTATGAGATTCAGATAAGATAATATCCATATGTCAGGAACCAAACGGTGTTTTTTTGTTGTTGTTGTTATTGATGTTTAAATGTTTTATACGAATGTACGTGTGTCTTTTTAAGCATACAAGAGCAACAATATTATATATCTTTTTAATTCTCCATAGTGTCATCAGGCTCCCACTTTTTTCATTGCTAAAGATACGTAACCGCATTTATATTTCATTTATTTGCAATGAAATACAATATTCTTGTTTATTGATCAGAGAGTTTGGCCTAACATTCAGGCCACTAGCGATATGGAGAAGACACACAATGGCAATCAAAACCAGAAAATTAACCAGAAACACGAGTTAGCTTATTTAAACGCATTACTTCACATCGATGTGGAAACAACTTATACTACTCCCTTTCGATGGTTCATAGGTTGGACCAGTACTTTGCGTCTGGGAAGGTCATGAAAGCCTTGCCCACATCGGTTTATGCCCAACTGTCCCACTTTTTGATATTTTGTTTCCCAACTGTCCCACTCAAGATTTTTAGCACCTTGCTGGGTGTGTTTTGATAAGGGATTATAATCTATTTCAAACTACAACACATTAAAATGAATTGAAGTTGTATTATCTGATTTTGTTTCTGATTTTTTTTTTGATTTTGTATTTTAAGAGGTAAAATTTCATGTTTTAGTTATATTGTATTATTTCTTTCTAAAATGTGTTTATTAAGGTCCATTAATTAGGGTTACTAAATTAATTGTAATTTATAGTGTAAACATGCATTCCTTTGATCTCTGGCTTTAAAGCTTATGTGAATTGATAAAGATAAAAAATAATTTGAACTTATTAAGATAATTATCACCTCTGCTACTTTTTTCTTTAAATTGTGTTAATTGATTGGTCCAACTAAAGTCCATTTATCCTGTATATATTGCTAAGTGATTGGATTAAGAAATACAAACAAGTCCTTTGATCTAGCAGTTTACTACTTAAGGTAAACAATTTGATTTGAAGTAATTAACATTTTTGGTTATCAATTTATTGTGACTTTCAAACTGTGATATCTCATTAATGAACTGAACTGTATCAGATACAATATATTTACATTCTGATGTAAATGTCTTCATTTGATAGTAAAATTTCACTAAGTAACATCGTCTGAAATTATAAGCTAAAATGGCAAATGCACAAGTGAGTGTGCAGTTTGTCAAGAACCAACGTGGTGGTGATAGTCTGGTTTACAATGGATTCAGATACCAGGTCAAAAACCGAAAACCAACAAGGGTGTACTGGGTCTGTCATGTCCGAACCTGTTCTGCTAAAATCACAACAGCTGACAACATTCCAGTTTCTGTGACCAATACCCATAATCATGCAGCCGAACACATGGAACTGAAGCGCCATGAAATAAATCAACTCATGCGAAAGAGGGCACGCGAAGAAACCACGCCGATTCCGTCAATATATGAAGAAGTCATATCCAGTCTGAGAGACAGAGAATGGGACGAAGATGCAGAACAAGTCTGCAAAGGATTACCAACCTTCCCCTCCACCAAGTCATCTCTATACAGGGAAAGAGGTGCATTGAGACCGGGGATACCAAAGTCCAGGAGTGACATAGATTTGGATGGAAAATGGACTGAAACGCACACTGGTGAGCAGTTCCTACTGGTTGATGAGCAGAGAATGACAACAGGATGCTGATTTTTGCTACAAGAACAAATCTCCAGCATCTGGCACAGAACCCAACCATATATGGAGACGGAACATTTTATGTGTGCCCAGACATATTCAGCCAGGTCTACACACTCCATGGATATATTGATGGACACATGTATCCGTTAGTGTTTGCCCTTCTGCCTGGAAAAAGTGAAAGGATTTACTGCAGACTTTTTCAACATCTTCAACAGAAATGCAGGGAAATAGGAATGGAACTGGGACCAGACACACTCCTGATAGACTTTGAGGCAGCAACCAAGCAGGCAGCTCGCAGAGTGTTTCCAAATGTGAATGTGAAAGGGTGTTTTTTTCATTACACACAGTGTGTTTGGCGGAAGATACAGAAGCTTGGCTTAGTTGGACTGTATTCTGAGAATGAGGACTTTAAGAAACTAGGAAGAAGAGCTGCAGTTCTGCCTCTAGTCCCCATACAACATGTTGAAGATGTGTGGTTTGTCGCACTGACGGATGCTGAAAATGCAGAGATTCCAGTGGATGTTTCAAGGTTCACAGACTATGTCACTGAACATTGGGTTGAGGGAGACAAGGACAACTGGAACCATTTCGAGACAGAAGGACCAAGAACAACAAACAACTTGGAAGGCTGGCACAACAAACTAAAGAAAAGTATGAGACAGTCACATCCGAACATTTACAAGTTCTTGGAAACAATACAAAGGATTGAAGCTGCCAATGCTATCAAAATTCTTCAGCACAGTGCCGGAGGAGTGAGAGAAAAGAAGAGGAGGAAATACCGACAACTTGAACAGAGACTGTCTGCCCTGAAACACAAGTACATGGCTGAAGAAATCACTGTGATGGAGTAACTCTGTATAGAACAGATCAGTAGGGTGGAATGTCACAGTTGTTTAAATGAAATGCTTGTTTTCAAATTAAAACAAAATACAATAAATTGTACCACATCCGAATATAGCCCTGTCTTTATTTGATTTGTTCATGACACATGAAATAAAAATAATAAATATATGAAAACATAAAGAGTTTGTTTTCTTCATTTCAGAGAGAGAGAGAGAGAATACTGACAACATCCTAAAACATAATAAGTATTATAAATACTTATTATAAATAATTTTGCTAATAGCATATAACTTATTATAAATACTAATGCAATATATTACTAACCATAAATACTATTGCAAATTGCTCTTAATAATATAAGACAATAAGACAAATAATTGCACTGAAATATTCCATCCATTTAGGTAAAGACTATAGTCACTCATCCATGACAGTCTATTGTTATCCAATTAAGCATGATTCCCAACTGTCCCACCTTGATTTTTACTGTTTTATATAAAAGTGGGACAGTTGGGAAGACACCCCCACATCGGTGCTCGCAGTCGGGAACGCAAAGCCCTTCACACCTGTTAAGTGATCTATGAGCATAAAGTGGATAGAGGTGTGGTAGAGGTTTTGGTATTATTAATGTCAACATCATATTTTCGAAAGCAAGGTGTCAAATAATGTTCTTCCTTTTCACACCGCCATGATCAAACATACGTCAAAACTCGCGTGATTTCTGACAAAGCTTCATCAGCTAGATCTAGATCTGTTGCTCTTGACCTCAGAAATATGATATTATAAACTTTTTTTGAGTTATGTTATATTGTTCTGTAGAATAGACCATTTCACCAGAGGATCGGGAATTCCCGGTATAATTCGCTGTTTTCAAACAGACCAATCAGTGACTGGTGGAAAATTTCCATACATATGTTTATTTCCCATTGAGTTATGAGATACATTAAACACCAGCATGTAGATTAGGTGTTCGGGAAGTGCTTGTTGATTTACTTAGGTTTACGTCTTATTTTGGAGTAAAATGGTCTATACGAATATTTATTTGGACGAGTGCACAGCTTGGAAAATCATATCGGACGAGCCGCTAGAGGGGGCTAACAACACCTGTTAATTAAGATAAACATTTGGACTGCATCAACCCAATGGACCGCCAAGCACGGAGAGGGAGACACTGCTCTCAAGCAGACAGCCAGGCCTCACCCGTGTGAAAAGGAATAATTCAAGGCCTGGATAATCAAAACTAGATGATGATGATGATTTGGAACTTTTTCCACACGTCAGGTTTAACATTTCTGTACGCGCGTGCGCCAAGATACAGAAAATTAATATAACAATTGAAAAAAAAAAAACATTAAAAAAATCTCTGATTGGACATAAGTGATCAGATAAAGAATGAACATAGATCTATTTATTTTCAGCATGTTTTTTTGTTGTTTTTTTGTTTTGTTTTTTAAATCACAAAACGTTTCAAATACATGACGTATCTATATTTTCTGTAACACATAATAGTCTTGTTTATCCATTTATAAACTATAAAAGTATGTTGGTTGTCATTCACATTCAATCCTGTCTTTTGCGACAGATCAGGGGAACAAGAGAAATGTCTTCTAAGGGCAGGTTGTTGATAAAAATCAAGAATTATATTCTATATTTCTAGAATCTGAGTGCTGGCCACTTGATATTCATATAAAATATATGGCATTATTCCAGAATATGAGTGCTGGTGGCTTAAAATTCAGTTAAATCACACATTTCCGGAGTGCTGTTCTGTCCGTTTATAACAGGTTGTCTGCTTAGTACAGGTAGCCGCAAACACAGGTTGACCTCTTAGTACAGGTCTAATACTAAAGGACACTTCAAGTACAGAACCTTACGCGCGCGGGGGATTAATATGGATATCAGATTTTATTCTCCGTTAAATACTTGTCCCCTATTAAATAAAAAAAATCAAGGAGGTAAGAACTTTGGAATTATGATAGCGACTGAGAAATATTTGCCGGAGCTCATCATTGTCAGGTTCTCTAGCAAAATAACTATATTTCTGGGGAAATTATAACATGTGTTATTACATTTGATCTGTTCACACAAGTGTACAATAGGAAGCATGCAAACACTGTCTTCAAATTGTTGTTTTAAGATCATTCATTTGGGATATGTCTACTGGAGAAAGTTAAAGTGATGCAAAACCACAGTATCACTCTGTAGACATGTGCTATTATACCATATCCAGTCAGATTATCCTGATAATGGATCAACCAGTCATGGGATCTACTTCAACGTCACGTCGTATTATTATCATTTTTACGATTTTGATAAGTCACGACCAGGGATCAAACATGTGACCCCCCCTCTGTCTCTCTCGAAAAATATTCCTAATTTGCAGTATTTTGCAAAAGATAAATTCAACAATTAAAAACAACAACAACAATATTAACCTGGAAACCTGGCAGTAGTTTTATTTACGTAGTTCACCTGGACATATTTCAAAAACGTTGTGGGTGGACAAATCCATTGTTTGGTGTTCAGCACGTAACGGTAGTTCCAGGATTGTCCAGGTGAACTGCGTAAATAAAACTACTGGGAACAAGATAATGTGGCTGGGTGTGATATCATGCCACTCGTCTACGACACAGCACTATATCTATCTTAAGGCAATCCATCATCATAAAATTATATTCATGATCCCTAAAATGCGTAAAATACAAGCAAGCATCCATTGATTTGGAGTTATAGGCTCTGCATGCAATACGTTATATAAAAACAAAAACACATGTAATCATAAAATGCACCCCCCCCCCCCCCCCAAAAAAAAAAAAAAAAAAAAAAAAATTAACTCATTTTTTAAATGACATCTACAAACCGAAATCAATGCTTCCCAATTTTGTGCAATGTATTAATTTCTTGTCGTTTACTATAATTATCTTATTGATATACGCATAAACGGATTTCCCAGGAAGCCGGACCCTAAGTTGGTTCGTGACAAGATTAGTTACGTAGATAATCCTAGGTAAATGCTTCTTTTAATGTATTGTAAATGGTTTTATAGCCAATTTATTGTCTCTGGATATAATGGTTATAGGATTGAAATGCTGTTTCAGCGGCAGTGAACTCCCAACAAAACAAAATCAGAAAAAAAAAATAATGCGCACAGGATTTATATACATACAATTCTTATTCCAGCATTTAAGCCGGGCGAGACTCGATAGAGGTAAAGGGCAATTTTTTTCCCTGCAACTCTAGCTACCTGAACTAGCTCTTTGTTTTATGATAACTCCGCCGGCAGTCTCTCAGTGCCATGATGCCTTGATTTGTTTGATAACGTTCCATTTATGAATTGCATATCTAAGGAGATCATTACCTTACTTCAGTATAAGCGAGTCGCATTGAATTGATAGGCAGCTGAGCGCGGGGAAAACGTCTGCAGTAATTATGCAAATCATCAATGCCTGCTTTTACCCAGTCTGATATACTTGGTCGCTTTTGTAATGTTGTTGTTGTTGTTTTTTTTGTTTTTTTTTTGTTTTGTTTTTTAATCTTGCTTGACAGCGCCAAGTAAACTTTGAATTCGTAAAATACATTTCACTATTACTGTTTTACGAAATAAGAAATTCGTTACGTGGGTAATAGTTGATAAATTATTACCTATATAAATATCAATATTTGTAAAGAAATAAAATGTTTGAGTATTTTCATTGTAGAAAAAAGATCGATAAAATTCGACCGTTAGAACTAAATTATTATATAGCGCAAAGTACATGTAGTAAGCCTTGTTAAGTAAGGTTTATCACAATGCTTGGTGAAAAGTCCCTTAAAGGGAACAGCGTAAACCGAGCGGTAGTGACTTAGTGCTGAAATCTGCACAGCAAGATGGGTATTTTCAATGATTTCAATTTATACTTTAAAATTACGATCTATTTTAAAAATCGGAGAATGTCATCGAACGAAGCTGCTTGAATATCATAATGTTATTGCGCAGCTTCCTGTTTTGAAAGCGCTAGAGTTTTTTTTTAAATATTTGCCGGTGAGATAACTTTGACGATCTTTTCATCAATCATTTTAGCTAAAATCCCGATAAAACTATTATATAAAGTATAAATTAAAAATATTGACAACACTCACCTTGTTGTGCAGATTTAAGCACAACTGCTCTTTCCCGGAAGTCACTACCGCTTGTTTTACGCTGTCCTCTTTAAGGAGGTGGAGCGGGTGTTTGTAGGGCGTAAGTAAAGCTTTTACATCAATTTGGAAACAGGTTCTTACAACTAGTTTTAATATATCTCGACGATTCTTGTGTTGGATCAGTGCCTAGCGCCTGGGGAAGCCATGGAGGAATCTTGCTCCAACGTTGTTCGAATCCATAACCATCGGATCCGCCGTCTCGTACGTTACCAGATTACGTCAAGATGATGTTAGTGGACAAGGTATCGTGACACGTTGTCTACGTATGCCGTGATACTGCTGTGTGACAGTGCTATAAATGTGTCATTTAGACGTTTTTATATGTTTGTTTGTGGGATGATTTAACGTTTCACCAACAATATTTCAGTTATTTGGTAACGACGTTTTCTTGAGGCAGATAATGTGCTGCCGTTCTGCAGTATCACGTGGTAGACATGTGGCATAATACCAAACCTTATTACATAATACTGACACCGGGTCAACCATCCTGAAACTATATATACTTACCAAGGGAACTGTACTACTACCATTTTTACGACTTTGGTATGTCGCGGCCGCGGATCGATCTCAAGACCTCCTGATTCTGAGGCGAACGCTCTGACCACACGGCCACCGGGACCAGTCCTATCTAATAAGTCGGTCGGACGTAAAACACAAACAAAAGGCCGCTAAGGAAATACTGTTATCTTAAGCGTTTAAGTGAGTATAATCTGTTACGTGTCTATTCAAACAACCTCGGGAAATTTCAAAGAACACCACTGACTTCCGACATGTGTGTCCCTTAAATCACAAATATGTCTTCTGTTTTTTTGTTTGTTTTTTCTTTATAAAATCAAAGTTTATAGAATACATTATATTTACACAGAATATCAAGTCATTGGACGCAAGCCTCATTCATGGTTGTAGTTGGATTCACTCCCTGACGTGCTTCAAAATGTAATTCAATAAACCAATCAACTTGAGGACGTCAGGCACGAAAGAGTCAAGGAACCATCTCCTTGATTCAGCTAACAACGGGAGGTTGTGCTTTGTTTTCAATAAATAACTCTTTTGTACCTGCATACCTGACTTTTAAACCCCCACAACAGGGACGTGTCTGTCTAATGTTCAATTGAGTATTTCTAGAGGGGGGGTACGCAATTTACCTGTTGCCTTGCCATGCATGCACGCGCTGATTCAACAAAGAAATAAAGAGGACGCCAAGTCTGGCGTATTTAAATTAGAGAAGAAATCACGTCACGCTGTGCAGTAAGTGTCCAGGATTAAAGATACTTTTCCGTGAATAAGACGGCTCCAGTGAATCATTTACAATAGAAATGAATTCCAGTTTCCAGGCACATCATGTTTATCCTGCCAATATCTGCTTGATTTATCAGTAAACACACAATCAAAGCTCATCATATTTGTGCTACAGGCAGAACAACTGATTTTCATTTATTTTTGAATTAATGTTTATTGCACCCTTCTTTGATTTCCGGCATTTGACAAATAATTATGATATCCAAAACGGGTACCAACACCGACAGCATTTATATCTTCTTAATTTTCACAAAACAGCTGTCCGACAACTGTCGAGTTATTCCGATTTAATTAAAAGCTTTCAATCGGAAATACTCGGGTATTTCCGTCTGTAGAAAACAATCTTGTTGGCGTACATAAAAAAATCTGGCTTACCTTCCCTTGATTGTTACAAAATACAGTATTAAAGACGGACACCAGATTAACTAGCAAGTTTCACTGCGCATGCCCATATTGTGTCTGTTTTACTTTCTAGCGGTAAGGTATCCTTAAATTCGTCGCAATGCGAGATTAGCCTCAAGGCAGAAGGCGCAGATCAAGGTTTATATTCATTAGCCGTTCGCTTATGCACAGAGCGAAGAGGGATGATCAACGTTTTGACAGTAGGCGAGAGAATTGCCCGTGACAGCCTGCCTAAATTATGGGAGTAACTCAATGAAGGTAGGTCGTATGTTTTCATTTTAGTTAGTATAGACTATAGTAGATACTGATTGTTTATACATGTAACTTATATCTTTTCTCATTTATTGTAGGTATGAAAATAATATGATATTTTGAATTTGAAAATAAGACATAAGTGTAATTACACGATAAGTGTGATTACACTTATCATGAATAAGTGTTAAATGTGTATAAACAATATGTATTGATATATTTGCTTAGATTTATCGTTATTAGGGGATTTTGTTCATTTACATGTATGTAATAAGTAACACCTTTGTTTGTTTCTTTGTTTGTCTGATGGGTTTAACGTCCCACCGACAGTATTTCAGTCTTTTTGCGACTGTCTGTTTGAGATTGATAAAGTGCTCCTCCCTGTGACACCAGGTAGTAGATAAGTGGCCTGAAACCTCAATCAGTCACAATATTCTGATACCCACAACTGCTCAGTCCCGGAACCACCCTGAGGTGCTGAGCGCAAAGCACATTGGCGATCCGACATATATCAGTACTATTGTTAACGCATTTGTTGTATCGCGGCCATGGATCGAACCCACGACCTCCAGGTAACTGTGCGGACACTCTTATCGCTTGACTACTGGGACCGGTCACAAAAGATTTCCAACGATTTACCGTAAAACACAAAATCAGAGCAATACTACGATTGTTTACCATTTGATAAATAAGCTCTAAAAACATTGCCTGCGTGCATAATAATAATTTAAAACTTAATGACGTGTGATGTTTTGGCTATTTTTTGTCCAAAAACAGACTTTTATTTTCATATGATGTAGAATGATCATTTCAAGATGTTTAATGAGTCACTCCAGTGGTTCGTGGCATTCTTAAGATGAATGGTTCCCTGCCCCAAGAACAAGTATACTCCTCAAAGGAGTTAGGCCAGTTTACATCAAATGCCGATAAAGACGTAATTAAAATAAAGGAAGCATATCCGAAAACACGAGATAATTTTCTCTCTAACTTTATTTAACACAATGCTTAAAATTCGTTTCCTGTCTAAAATAAAAAAAAAGTTAACATACTCGACAGCGACGGTTGATGTTAAACAGATTTTTTTTACTGGTATTTTATTTCTAATTACACTTAAGATATCAGACTATCATATACTGAAATACCGGTATAATTTTATATTGAAACTACAAGGTCGGGTGGTAAGGGCCGTGGTAAGGTCGTGGGTTCGACGCCTGACTGAAAAATACCAAAGCCGTTAAAATTGGTACTAGTAGCTCACTGCTTAGCGTTCATGGTAAAACAAGGACTCGTTAACAGAGTCCGATGTCAGGATAATGTGAATGGTGTGGTATCATGCCACGTGTCTACGGCGTGATACTCCGGTGTGGCAGCACTATATCTGTCACAAGTAGATACAATTTCCTAATGACTGAACACTATCGATGGGAAGTTTAACCAAACAAACAAACTTTATGAACACATTCCACCATTTTTGTTCGAAACACTGGCACGAAATCAAATTTATTAATGACTTAGTTGAGATATAAGGTTACGCCAATGGCACCATCAATACCTTTTAAGAGATAAAATGTTTAATTAGCATTAAACATTCAACACCGGGGCTCGAAGTTGACTGCGGCGAATCATATAATGGTAACATCAAAAAAAAAAAAGGGGGGGGGGGGGGGGTGGACACTGTTTCGGCTAATTTTTGAACAAATTACATTTCAGTGCAAATAGTCAATAATGTGTTTCATTAACGTTTGAAATGAATTAAATTTAAGGATCTAGTCGTTTTCCGTGTTGGTTTTACTCTTATAAATGATAAAAAAATGTGTTTAATGTTCCAATCGAGCTTGGCAATTGCCGAGACAGGCTACTTCCTATTTCAAATGCGGTGAAGAAAGATTCAGTTGTCAATGGTCAATACATTTAAATTCAATTTTGCAAAAATTGCAGCTGAAATTTCAAAACCTGGATAGACATGACAGATACATCATTATGATTGATCTCCAGTGTCATTGTCAATATTTCCTTTAAATTAGCTGTAAATCCGTTTTTTCTGGAAAAAAAATAGTTTCGTTTATATATTCTGATTGACCGTGAAAACTCACCTTTTTATTCACTGTGAATGAAAACGGATATAGTCATGCAGTCTCGACATTTGTCAAACTTGATTGGAACATTAAAAACACGATATACATCATTTTGAGAGAAACCCAATCAAAATAACGTATAGGTTTATTTAATTTCTTAAACACAACTTGGTTCAAATACTGTCATAGTTGATTTTAAACCGGTTTTCCACGTTTGGTCTCGAAAGTGTCCACCCTTACAATTATACGACATGATTCGCCCCATTCAACTTCGAGCCCCTGTGGTATTCAAGTGTTACTAAGCACTAAATAAAGTTTGTGGAATTAACTCAGGATCCCATTTACCGTATTGACTATCAATATTTGCTAATATATAAAGAACTGAATATTTTTATTATGAAAACAAAGTGATAAATACATGTATGTATATCCCCCTGTTTTTAAAAAGTATTTCAGCTTATGGTGACGTCAAGTAAAATTGGTGGACTTTAATATATGCAATATCAAGTTTAACCCTTTACTTCATATATACTCATTTTGACGTATTTTCAAACAGAGCAGGCCAAGATCAGACAGCTCCTATAGTACGTTTTTCCTATAGGAGCTGTCTGATCAGGGTCTCCTTTGCTTCTATAAAAAAATATTGTTGCTCTGATTCTTCTGCAGTCTGCAGAGCAAAGAAAACTTCACTGTTTCATATACCATTAAAAATTCAGTTAATTAAAATTTATGAGGTCATTAATTTGTTAATGAATAATCAATAAGTAAAGAGTTAAGTATTCAAATATTACGTAGCTCTAAGTAAGATTCTGTGAATCAATGCTATATCAAGTATTGCTATACATGCGCTAAGTAAGGTTTGTGAAATGTTGCCACATCAAGTTTTTTTTTTTATAACGGAATGCTAATTCACGCTGGTGAAAGCAGCCCTGTTTCAGTGAAACAAACATGCATTCATACATTTTTGTAAAGGTCTGAAATTTGATTTCAAATGCATACAGTTTCGCTGAATATATCACACATGTACAGCGGAAGTAAACGTTTTTTATCCCACCGGTTTACATAGTTCTTTCTCAATTACAAAACCCTTAAACGCGTTTTGCATGCACGAAAGTAATCTTATGCAAGAACACTATTAAATTACTAGCATTTTTAAGTCCATTTAATTTGAATACATTGGTGTCCAAAATACGCGTAATTTATTACCCAAGTTACGCACGGTGTTTTCGCCGAGTGCATGGTGTCTCATTCCTCAATGAACTTAATTACAGCTTTAGAAAACCACCACTCTTATAATTCATTTGCTTCACCTAGTATAATTTATAAATACGAGGTTCGTGCATAAAATCATTTATTAACTATGGTGGCATATTTCTGCCAGCCACTTATCAACTTAGCTATGTCGAAACTTTTCTGAAAATTTGTCATATATTCAGTTAGTATCTGGCAAGTAAAAAAATTTCGTGTTATCCTCTTAGGTATCTTAACAGAACAAAACTGCCCGTTAGTGCCCACTACTGCCAGCCATATATTCACTTAAGATAACTGTATATCTCGCCTTTTTTCAAGTTAGTCAGTTAAAATTTGTGGATAACATGCATTTTTTCACATAATTATCTGGAAAAAAGCATGATATCCAGTTCAAATAAGTGAATATGTGATTGGCAGTAGTGGGCACTAACAGACAGTTTAGTCCTGTTAAGATACCTAAGTAGATAACTTGAAAATTTACTACTTGCCAGATAATAACTGAATATGTGACATTTTTTTCAGAAAAGTTTCAACATAGCTAAGTGGATAAGTGGCTGGCAGAAATATGCCACCATAATATCCAGTTATCTTAAGTGAATATATGGTTAGCAGTGGCAGATTTGTCTTGTTATGATACCTAAGAGGATAACACGAAAGTTGTCTACTTGCCAGGTACTAACTGAATATGTGGTAATTTTTTTAGAAAGGTTTCGACATAGCTAAGTAGGTGAATAGCTGATCATACAAAACAAATAATGTGTATTATTGGTGAAAAAAATTCCGTAAATACCGTGGATCGGTTTGGAAAATTTTGTTGTTGTGTCGGTGTTTACTTGTCACTGCGACAGTACATCATAGCTCCCTTGCTTCAGCATTTTAGGGTTATTCTATGACTGGTTGGCCCAGTGTCAGGATAATGTGACTGGACGTGGTATCATGTCACTTGTCTACGATGTAATATTGCAGTATGTCAGTTCTATATCTGTCTAGACATAGGCGGGATGTTAACAAAGAAACAAACAAACAAACAAACAGAAAAACAAATATTATACATCTAGCTAATTAAAGAGGAGAGAAGACATCGACCGCACAGAGGTGCTCGGATAGAATCACCGACTACCGCAAGTTTCTTTTCACATAAAGGACCCGGGTGACCTTTCACGGACTCGAACCAACGGCGGCGAGGGGTCGGCCTGGAAGAATAAACTTGACTTTGTCTCATAATTTGAATACTATGCTTTAAGTTTAACAATAATTCGGAATAAGAGGTCTTTATTTATATATATTTTCTGGGAAATGTAGGGGGTCCTATGAATTGCAAACATGGTGTTAAACTAGTACTTTGCGCCTGGCAAGAAAACTCTGTAAATCAAAAATAAAATGTTTTTCCAGATGTCGAACTCAAGCCTATTAGTGTGGATACTGCTGTGTTTGATGGTAGCTGCTGGCGTCGCGGGTCGGGAAGCGCTTGTGTCGCTACAGGAAGTGACGGAACCATGTAAGAAACAGTGTCACGAGGATTCAGAATTGTGCGATATGAGGTGCACATACGAGCACGGGCGTGACAAGACCCCGGATTACGTGTACTCTAAGTGTTTGCGTGCGTGCGGTGAACGATACATCAAGTGTTCAGACTGCAAGAAAAGTAAAGGAGTTGACAAACCGTGACAATAATCACAGTATGCTTACTTTACATTTGAAGTGCTAAAGCAAAAGAATCAGCTGACTGAGAGGGCTTTTTTTATGTAAAATACTAAAGTTATGAATAAAATCTTTCTTTTTTATACTCATTACATTAATTTATTCCATGATACGTCACTTCCGCCTTTGTTTAATAGGCTTTTCCAGTGTTAACGGATGTATTCAAACTGACTTGCAGGCTGTTCAATAGCTACGCTAGGATAATGGGGTAGCCAAAGGCTGATCTAGTTTACACAGAAAAATACGTGAGTTTGTTTGTGATACTGTCTGTTAGCAACTGAATTAGCCATGACTGGGAAAGGAGGGGGTCTAATGCTTTAATTTTCACTGCTGAACACAGGAAAGGTGCATATACATTTTTTAAATTTATTTTTTACAATCAAGATTCTCTCCAGTGTTTGTGCATCTGCCCTGAAGGTTTTAGTATCGTTAGGGCGTCCATTACGGGAGCGGGTGGTCGTGGACTCGATTCTCGACCGCCACACACTAAAGTCGTCTAGAATTATCTAGCACATGTTTCGCGTATTTCAGGTATAAGGGTAACATTCCTAAACAGGCTGACACACTGGCAGCAGATTGTAGTTTGGCGTGGTATCATAGAAACGGTATTATATTATGAACGATATCGCTTTAGGGCATCATACATCTGTCTTACTTCGACAAAATCTCAACAGGAGTGACATTTGACATAATGTCCATACAATTATGGTTCTTTTCCAAAATTTCTCAGACATGATCGTCATTGTTTACTATGTGTCATCACAGGAGGGCAATTTAAAGCCTGTCGCAGACAGGATTAAAATTGTGAACACTGTTTAAGCAGCTTTTATGCAAGCAAGCGAACAAATACATCATAATTGCTTGTGAACAATAATTTATAAATAACGCAAAGAATGCATAATAAGAAGACCCCCGTTGGGACACTATGCCTCTAATGAGGTGGACTGAACATCAAGTTATTTTACAGAGTATATAGAGAGAAAGATTTGGAATAGTGGCCGGATAAGTGAGACAGTCCTATAACAAGGGTTTAGCAAGTGTGTTGCCAAGTTCATTGGAATCTGTATATCGGTGGTTCGACGCGGATGCCTCCGTGCATTCGGGGTCTTCCTCCACCTGTAATTAGTTGGATGTCGCTTTATGACTGAAATACTGTCGAAGCGACGGTAAACTCAAATAGTCAAGTCAAGTCAAGTCAAGTCACTGGAATCTTTCTTTTTTCCTTTTGTTCGTCTGTACTAATTAATATACAGGAGAACACAAAAAATCGTATATATCATTGATATTCAAGATTCTTATCAAACCGAATTATGCGGGCGGATCTAGTGTCACTGGGGTTTACTGACTGAATCTGTTTTCGGGGTTTTTACACTCGATTACACATTACACATTTAATGGCTGAAGTACTTCGTAATTGAACTTTAGAAAAGAGTAATTAGCAAAAGATATATTCATTACAAGTCATCACATGTTTCGTTTGCATATTAAAATGTAAATAAGAAAACTTAAAAATCGTTTATTAAGGTTTATGCCCTGTACTTCACTTCCGGTTAAGGTATATGCCCGATAATATCCATCAAAGCCATGCATATAACTTCACAATATAAGCTTTTAAAATGTCAAACCATAGAAATCTTAAAGGCAAATTGACATGTTATGACATTTGACAGAATTTCTCTTGTAACCTCTCCTTTATAATTTTGTTGTCATGAGTTATCTACCCTGAAAACTACAAAAAAAGTGATTTACTCCATTTTCCTACGGTAAAGTTTAGATGTGTTCAAGAAATTTGAATCAGAATCATATACTGCATCTTTCTACCGTGAGTTTCCCTCGAAAATCAAATTCAGTTTTTCATATTCACAGAAATGAATATTTCCCATAGACTTCAATGTTAAATACAGATTATCTCGGGGCCGCCGTGGCCGAGCGGATAACAGTCGTGGACTACAAATCTCTCAGCCCCTCACCGCTGTGGGTTCGAATCACGGTAGGAACTTCAGATTTTTACATGTGAGGAAGCTTTCCAGCTGGCTTGCGGAAGGTCGGTGGTTCTACCCGGGTACTTCTGTGTACTCGAAGTCTTCCTCCACCTGTAATTAGCTGGACGTCGCTATATGATTGAATACTATCGCAGCGACAGTAAACCCCAATACAACAACAACAACAGCTTATCTCCCCTACGTCTAAAAAATCTGGAAAAAACTCTCGGTGAAACATTTTTATTTTTGGATGTCTTCAAAGTGATTAAGCTTCATAGAAATATTTCCATCTAGTGGCAAGATATGTAATAAGGGTATTAGGGGGGTTATACCTTACGATAGTTTTGCTTGATTGCTAGGGTTAAACGTCACACAGACAGAATTTCTTTCATTTGGGTAAATTGTCAACATATAAGAGACCGGTTCCATGTCGCCGAGTGGTTAGAACGTCCGCTCCAGAATCGGGAGGTCGTGGGTTCGATTCTCGACCGCGATACACCAAACGTGTGACATCGTTAAATGATATTGGTATAGCTCCCTTGCTTGCTTAGGGTAGTTAAATGTACGCTCTGTCACAGAGGCCGGTGGATATAAATGTCAAAATACGCTTTAGTTCTAAACTGTTTTGAATTATAAGGAATTTCGGCTAAAGATCATAATTTAATTTATAGTCCTTTGAATTTTCAAAGAGGTATTGTATTTAAAAGTTAATATATTTATAAATACTTAAACATATGTAATAATTTAGATCTCTTTTGCTGCGGTGAGATACGGGAAGGGATATCCTTCCAAACCCACTTCCTCCTTCAGTTATAGCGCGCCTTCTGAAAATCTTGTTTGCGTTGGGGGCTGGTTATGACTTCATCCGATTCTGGTTTCATTGTTGTTATTGTTTGTGATCAACTGTACTAAGCAGTTAACCTGTTAAAATCAGATATAGGTAGCTAGAAGTTCCAGGAAAGATACTGTATTAAACTCATTATCTGCGATGAATAACCACGTGCATTAAGCAAGTGTGATTCTTTCTACTGGCCTCTTTCCACTGCACAGTCAATTCTCAATACAACGGCGGTGTTTGAAAATCACGAATATGCCGATGTATCGAATTTGCCGGTTTAACGTGCGATTCCTACTGACATAACCCACCCACTTAAGCTTCGTGAGGAAGCTAGTAAAAGCAAGTTTCAGATACATGTAGACGTGAAGTATATTGTTGTATAAACTTACTTATTAGCGGTATGATAAATGATTTTTTGGGAACGGAAAACGATTAAAAAGCAATATTTATTTGCAATTACATGGCACGGTTCTTTCGCTCGGACGTAGAAACGAGTACAAAAGCAAACAAAATATGTAGTTAAAAGTATTTACCTAAAATGATTTCTACATACGTTATAGATATATTATGTTATTATATTATTATGTTAACTATTTTCGAGTACAAAAATTCAAACAGTATTAGACATTGATAAACAAACTTTGAAATTTTTTATTTCTTGAGTTTGAATCTAACTTTAAAGGCCCATTGTTCTTCTAAAAGCAGTTATATTCCTCGAACAGAAAAGCAAAATGCGTTTTACAGATTTGTTAAAAGATAATTTTTTAAGTTACTATAATGCATAAATAAGAAAGAATCTTTTACTTAAGCTCATTCAATTGTTTACAAAAATAACTAACTTGCATATTCCGCATATCTTCGACAATTTTTTAAGGTTTCACATAGACCTTCTGTATTTTTCCGTTAACGAATCACGGGTGCATAAATTGATGACGTAGCAGATAAACAAATTGTGATTCGGCGACAGCTTTTCAAATTCAATTCATTTCCATTTTCAGACCGTCTTCAATGCAAAATGTAAACAATGAGAGTATTTTGACAGCCATCCAAAATACTAAATTGCGTTATTTTTCGCATTATTTTTACTGTTATTTTACAGCAGATATTTGCAAATTATGAATCATTTGTGATAGTCTACAATATGTCAATGTTATTTTATATTTTCTTTTTTCTTCATGACAACTGCATCATTATGAAATATAATGGGCCTTTAAAAGATGGGTAAATTAATGACACAAGTCGTATTAACAATAAAAGATCGTGCTGACTGTTTCAGTCATCATCCCCCTCATCGTCATCACCACCTTTGTATGCTGTGAATAAAAATATACCGTAATCAAAATTCAGTTAAAAAACAGTGAAATTATTTTATTCGAGAGCCTAAAGGATTGTATTTTAGTCCATAGGGAGGTTCAGACAATCGAGGCACAAAAACAAATTACATAGAGATAGGAAACTCCTGAAAAAAAAAAGTGGAAAGTATTATTTAGGCGGCACACCGCAGATCATTGAATATTGCAAACTTTCGAAAAAAGTATGGAAAATTCATTGAGGTAACCATATTGCAAAAGGATTTTTTTTCGTTTTGATTTATTCTAAATTATTTTATATTATGAGTTTGATATAACCAGTGTAGCAGAAAAACAGCATGTTTCTCATAATTATCACCATGCGGGCTCTTTTGTATTGTACATAAAACATTTTTATTTCTTGACTTATCTTAATGCATTAAGAACATAAGGTATCATTTTGATGGTATTAAAAAGTAAGATACAACATACTTTCACATATTTTCAATAGCAAATGAGATATTTGAAAACGTGACTTTGCGAGAATTGGACAATTTGTTACGTGTATTTGTGAGATTTAGACTAGTAGAGCGTAGTGAAAACCTTCCCAGGGAGATCGATAGATGGATACTTAAGGCTCGATGGCCAGTGATAAAAGCTGAAAAGTCGGTGTATGTGCCCAAGGCATGACACTGACACTTTAAAATGCCTTTACCTTTACTTTTAAGTCAACGTTCACGATAATGAGCGAGTCAACGTCGGGAGTAGGAATTTATTTCGGATAACACATCGTATTCGGATAATCTATATCCGACCGTTAGTTAGTACGAAAGTAGGACCATCATTTGATTGAATATACAGATCAAGCCCACGACTCAAAGTGTTCTAAATTGACACCAGTTAAAGTCGTACCCGACTTTTCCATTTTATGTTAAGCCTGAACAATTCTGTATTTCGGAGAACAGTCTCGGAAGATGGATCAACAAATTTAGATCAGATCAGATTTTTTTTTTCTAAAAGATCAAATGAACAAAATTATGTCATCATTAAGTTCTTTTTTTCCATACTTTTTATTGTCATCATGACAATTATAACCGCTAGACGAGTTGGCATTTTTTAAATTGGATTAATGTAATATTTCTTGCAATGGCTAAAAACAAATTCAATTCCTATTTAGATAAAAGTAATTTAGCTTTATTTTCGAACATATCTGAATTTTTACCCCCCCCCCCAAAAAAGTATTTTAATAGAATTTATTAATTTTCCTTGATAATATTCTTTAATGGTTGCTTGATCATATTAAATATCAAATTTAAAGAGCAATACATATGTATGGAGGGAAATCAATTGCACGAAAAATCACGAGACTCGGGAAATGACGAGACTTTGAAAATCGCGAGATTAGTACCAGGGCTGTTCAATAAACTCCATCATTGGTCTTCAAATTCTTTAAATATTAAGACAATCTTTACAAAATCCCTTCAAGGAATTAACAAACTTCTCCATGAGTCTGAAAAGTAGTTTCCCCTTCATTGGTATTTCGAATAGAAAAAATATACATACTTAAAAATTGCAGAACCAAGGGTACATCTTGATTATCGCCGTTAGAAAATCAACGAGGGAGCCCGAAAGAAAAAACATACTGGAATTTAAAAGCAGTTACAATACTGGAACTAAAAAGCAGTTACAATACTGGAACTAAAAAGCAGTTTCAATAAAACTTGCCCTGGAGGCAAAATGCGCATAAGCAGTCAGCATTATTAAACCATTTTATTCCATGTTTTGTCCCTTTTTAATGACCATCTGAGCAATATAGCAATTTCTTCGACTGCCCTCTTGGGAGAAGTTTTTAGGACAAAAAGGGGGTTTACCGGATGGAAGATATTTATTGAAGTAGTTTCCGTTGTTAGGACAACATAGTCCCTTCCGGCAGACGTCGCCACGAGGGCAGCTGGAACATCGACGTCCATATCGGTAGGGGTACTGGCCGTTGTAATTGCCCCTATGAAACGGGAAGTTTTTAAAGTAGTCAAGCAGTTATAACGAAATGCTCATCTCATAAAATAAGTTTGAGGGCTCACAGTGAATCATTAATTTTCGTGGGACGCTAATTTTGATGACTTCGTGGAGGGTTTCCTCCACGAATATCAACCGTCGCGAAAATCATTTAAAACAATACACTAATAATTGTACCCACAAAATTCCCCTTTTTCCAAAATCAACGAAATTTGTATCAACGAAATTATTGATTTTACATTATGATAAAACAAATGTTGCTTTAAAAGATAGAACTCTCAACGGACCCGAAAATCCGGTGTCAATAAACACCACCAAATTACCAAGTTTAATCAAAATTTTGCATGAACGTTTCCCCAGTGTGGCCATACCATGTGGTATATGACGTCATTTTAAGCTAACGCGTAAAAATTCATCGATTCAGAAGGAAAAACAGTTGTTAGTATTTTATTTGTTTATCTATTTCAATAGTACATAGCTCATGCGAAGCGTTAAATTGTGCCCTACACAAAGGTTCCAGTGAGTCTTTTGTCAGATGTTCAGTTTTTCCTAACATTCGGGAAAACCTTCCGAGTTCGTGAAATTTTGCTTGCTAACACATAAAGCACATCGGAATTTTTCCGAATGTTTTTATTTTATTTCCAATTTATAAACGACAGCCAGTTGTTTACTGCTAGCTGCCAAATGCTTACCGTCTACTGACCACTGTTTACAGTTCCATGCCTACTGCTTATTGCCTACTGCTAAATGCCAACTGTTAAATGCCTAGTGTTTACTGCTAAGTGCGTACTGTTTACTGTATATATCCAAATAAAGGACTTTTTGGGACAAATCTGGTCAAAGAATTACACTGTGTCTGTTACATACTTAAGGATATATTTTAAAGAGTAACATGTTACTCTATAAACGACAGCTTGCTGTTCACTGCTAGCTACTTAATGTCTACTGCTTAATGCCTACTGCTTACTCAATTTCAGTGATTACCTGATGCCCTATATAAAAGTGTATTTACATGCCGAGTTATTTCGCGTAAATTTGGTTGTTTTCTAGTACATTGGACTGATTCTCTTTATCACATAACCATTACATCAGTTGTTTTATTGTATGCAAAAATAATAATTATTCAGGAATCGCATTGTTTTTATTTTGTTTGCGCAATCTAATTATTAATCAGGTTATAAACCAGTGTGTGCACACAAATTAGTTTTAACAAGAAAGATACTCGGCCGTGGTAACCAGCTTGATGATTAGTGTCTGAATGGTTTAACATGTAATAGATTATGTTGTTGGTTTAATAGTTGTGTAATTCTTATGTCAGTGCAGCTCTTTGAAATACCACGGATCCAAATTATTTGTACAATCTTGGTAGACATTTACAGCCTTAAAACATCTGCGCATTAGATTTCGTTTCGCGGGCTACAAAACGAAACCGGATGTTACGTTTTTGTTGAATATAGGATCTGTCAGGGTCGAACAATCAATTCCGAAATCTATGTTTTTCCTATTATTTAGCGATCAACTGTTTCAGTTTACCTTAAAAGATGCAGTGTCTTACTATTCGGGACAAATCATTCGCAGGGAAAGAAAACTTCAATTTTTAAAACAAACAGAGATCCAAAGAACTGGTTTCCGCAACTCCTTTCTTTTCTTTTGACTAATTTTACAATGACCAATGGTAATTTAGCAAAGTATAAAATAACCATTGGAAAGCCTAATTTTATTCCGCTTCATTACTGTGTGTTTCACAGGAAGTCAGGGTGACAAAAACGGCCTAACGGCTGAAAATATTATTTACTGCCAATGCTTAATAACGTTACCTAATACTAATGACTACTGCCTAATGTCTACTGCCAACTGGTCCATTTTGGATACTGCAGAATTATTCCATGCATAAAATCAATCTGACAGTAAGCAGTTGGCAGTTAAGGCCCGAACAGTAGGCTGTCGTTTATGGAATTCCGTAATATCCCATTAAAATTGGTGAAGAAAAAATACTTACAGCAGTTTTCTTTTTCGAATCGAGGTAAATTCTGCAGCTTGTGATAGCTTAAAATGACGTCGTATGCCCACACTGTTTCCACATACATGTATACCAATGATTTTCGTCCTATGAAAACGCCTTATTTTCTTAAGGAGTGTACGGTTATGACCTTATTACAAAGAGTTTGCACTTAACTTTGAAGGGCTAAGTGTCAAAATCAATCCTTAAAACGGAGGTCAAACACTTTAACAGAGAATCTTGAGTACTTCAGCGATAAGGAAGTGCGGTCAATTGCTTCTCCCAGTCCTTACACATTTGGTCTCTTAATGGCAGAGATTTCAAGAAATACTGTTTCTATGGTAATTTTTCGCAATCGTGAGTCTGATGCCGCGCCAGGAAAAACGGTCAGGATTACCATATATGTAAAAGGTCGAGAATTACAAAATACAAATACGCTTTTATAAATCAGTAGACTGAGTAACAATTTCGCTTTTCATACTGGACGTACGTTTGTTAAATAATGACATTAATGAACATCATTTAAAAAAATACAAACAAAGAGATGTTTTACTTTAAATTTAGTGACTTTTCGCCGAAATTCTAGGCGTAGTAATACATACGGTGGAGTGTAGAAGCAGACGAAGTAGTGCGCGTTCCTGATAGGTTTTCCAGTGGTCCGAAGGGAACTACAGATGCTGTAGGCGCAACCTACATGTGTCGTCTGCGCCCACACAACCTGAAAAACAGTCACGTGATATTTATCTGTTTGCCGCTTAATCGACAGCGATGAAAATATATTCATATATGTAAATATTCCAGAACAACACTCATTTTTATCCATATGGTAAAAAAATAGCATAATATCCAACTTAGAATACGTGAATGATCAATTATTTTTCGCTCCTTTTGCTGAATAGGCTCTCGAAATATGTGAATTAAAGTCATCCGAATGTCCTCGATGACGTTGTTGACACAATTTCAAACATGAAATTAGCATAGCATATGATCAAACTTGCCTCATATACCATCTATCCCAGGTTATAAGTCAAATAGTGACTCTCATTCATTCAAATGAGAGATAACAAAAGTTTACACAGTTTGTCTCCGTATTATGATCATACTACTATTGCAACTACAACATCTAATAATAAATCAATTGAAAGATTAAAAAATCAAGAAAAAAATATCCACCAAAATACATGAAAGATATTTTTACAATCATTTCAAATTGAACACAAGTTAGGAATTGGGTTCTTAATTGAATGCGACAATGCTCATTTATATTGAGCTGAGGTCAAAATAAAAACCTGGACTACCTCCGGGAATGCCATAGAAACAAGTGCACTCGTCTCCCACATGCCCTGAAACCGGGCCAATCAGTCCTGGAATTAAACTTACATGCTGAGTGGCAAGCAAGCAAGGAAGCTATACCAGTACGGTACCATCTTTTTTTAAGACTTTGTTTTATCGCGACCTGGGATCGAGCCAATAACATCTAAAGAAAATAAACTGCATAACTTGTAAGTCATTATGAATCTCTTATATGCTTTTTTATGTTGCGTTGTTTACAATGCGTCGATTGCGAAAAATGACAATACCGGATATCCAAATTCAGTGCCCTCTAACGGGCAAGATAAACGTGCACCTGTTTGCGTAGACGGAAAAATATCAATGAAAATACTATTAATGAACTTGTGTGAATGAAGCCAGCAAAGTGTAGTATATCACGCACCTCTGGGATGAAATGTGTCCTTGGCAAATCTGATACGAATATGGCAAATAAAACATTTCGTTCGACCCTCACAGCTACAAGATCCATTTCATGAGGGAAATTGGTTTAAACTGTGCCCAATTACAAGCCACCCTTTCTCCTCTACTGTTCCAGTTTATGCTTAACACAACATTAGGACTCTCAGTCCTTTCAATTATTTTTTCCAACACTGTAGCATTAATGTCCTTTGGTAGACTCTGGATGCTAAGATTTCTAAACGTCGGGGGGATTTATACAGCATCAATTCTGGCATATTCACTTCAAACTAGATTTATCTGTATGTAACTATCCTACATAAATTTATACTTAATATGTCGTCTGGTGCCTTTTTTTCAATGTCATTTTAGAATCGAAAGCTTCTAAAGTCAGACAGTGGATTTTCTACTTACAGTCACATTACCACCACTTATCCCTACATTCGCGTTGAAAAATAGTACCACTGGTTATAGAAGTCAACATTACAGTTTTAATAAAAGTTAGATATATTGCAGGATTTTGAAAGCATTGAGTATAATTTCAATTTCTGTGCAAATAAAACTGTAAAAGAAGCTTTATAATTCAGTGTTCATCCGCAGTTTCATTCATTAAACTACCTATAAATAACCTTATTTGCACCACAAATTTACGGCTGCGGAATTAGCCCAATTAGTAAATTTATTTTTTCAAGGTATGTTTTTTTTTATATTTGGGTTTTTTTATATTAATTTTTTTAAAAAAAAAATTGACCTCTCTATATATAAATTATTTATAAAGAGGTCGATTTTAATAACAATAACTCTACATTGCTTCATCTCGATTACTTACTTGTATGGTGAAATTGTGTTTTTCTGGAACACATTTTAAAAACTTTTGAAGGCGTGGATATCATTCTTTACAATTGGGAATGATGTGAAGTGACAAAGAACAATATTTTTATCTCGTCCCATTTTCTTGCTTTTCTATTTAAATTATTTCTGTCTGCAGTAAATTCATGATGTATTAAAGGTATTGAGAGGATCAATACTAAGAACCACTATTCATTATCCAGTTTTGTTTAATTTGACAGAGACCAATACATAAAATAATTTATTTTACCTGCTGTTTTAATAAGATTTGACTTCAGTGATTTTTTAAATGCATACCACCAAAAATTAAAGGATTGACTTTATAATTCACACATTTTAACTTTCGCTTCTGACAGTGCTCTCAGTGCTTTGATTATAAAATCAACACAATTGGTTGTCGTATCACCGCTTGAATTAGAAGAAAACAAAGTTCACTGCGAAAGTAGTTCTGCATTTGCGGTGTATAAATACACTTAAAATGCAAAACAAAAGGTATCATAATAACCTTTCAGTGACCACTATTCCAGGATTGCTAATACCGTAAACATGCGACATTGGTAAAAGCATCAATATTTGCGTTGATCATTCTTTGTTTTCCTACCACTTTATTCAGGCACTATTTTACGTGCACATTTTCCAGAGCGGTTCCAGTCCTTACAACGATTATTGCTTCATATTGAGGAGTGTATAGAAGAAAAGAACTCTGACGTACTAAAGATCGATTAGGCTACTTACTGTCTAAGGATAGCCATTACCAGCGAAAGTGTAAACGATTCCATCCAATGGTAATATTAACAAAAATAACTACATTTTATTTACAAATTAGAGAAACGATTTACATCTCTCATAAATACGTCAGCGAGAAGGAGGACACTTCTGATGAGGCGTCTCCTTGTGGAATACGAGTGTGGACGGGTTCACTATATAATTGTTCCATAGGAGAAAACACATTAGTTAAACCGCATGACACTCTTAATGATGTTTGAGAATCAGTCTGTTTCATAATGACTGACAAACACTGAGCGCATTTATGCATTTACAACCCTAGATAGTTTTTGTCACTAAATGCTACTAACCGTTTTCGTCGCCAGCAAATAAATGCAAGTCTTATATGCCTAAAGCCATGTATTTTCTCCTTTGAAAAAAAAATCCTAAATCGATGACACCAAGAGCGTTAAGTGCTCGAGTTTCCGACCTACTCACAGTTTTGATTATATTAATAGATATAAGCCAATTTAAAAGACAAAAAAATATCAGATTTTAGTCTCTAATTTGTTGATTCATACAGAATAATGTCTAACAATCGTGACCAACTATAATTCATTTAACTGATTTGATGACCCGCTGGTGAGATAATAACACAATACCAATTATGAAACTTTGCGCGTTCGTTTAAAGAAAATCGATAATTAAAGAAAATGAATCTTTTTTCATAATTGTAAATGAATGTATTGCGCTAGTTTTTTTTTGCAAAAACGAGTTTTGATCTCATTTAATGCTTAGCTTGGGCCAAATGTTTACACTACTAAACCCTCTTAACGATAAATAGAAGTTTAAAATAAAATTATATAATAATGCAATTAATTTTATCTTTATTCTTTGTGGATAATATAATTGGAAAAGCCATTCTTTCATATGACACTCTTTATATATTTGCTTGTTTGGGTTGCACCTCATCGAGTATAGATACAATTTCATATTTCACGAGTGCTAGAAAGTTTGAAAATTGTATCACTTCGAGATGAGATAAAAATCATATCCACTCAAAACAAACACATTTTCTTTTTATTTTATGCTAACTGCTGCTACATTTCCTTTATAAGTAAAGCAGACTTATATCATCAAACTGGGAGATATGGATATAATATTTCATCAGTTAGCAAGAAATAAGTAATACGATTTGTAGGTATTAAAAGTGAACTTACTGACTTCCATCAATAAAAGATATATGATAATGAAGATTATTCAAAATATCTTCAATATATGAGTGTATGTTAGCAAATTGTTATCATTAATTTATTCATTTTTTTCCGGAATCATCTCTATCAAGGGATGAGAGCGAAACTAGGCTAAGTGCATCCCTCGCTTTATGCAAATTATACATGTACTAAGAATCAGTGGTTATGATTATGAAATCTGAATAATTAAAATAAATATTCTAATTTAAAACCGTTGAACCTGAAAAAGTTTGAAAGTATCAAAATTAGCAACAATAGATGCATAGCAACAGTTGGCTATTAAAATCATGCATAATGCACTAGAGCCATGTTCTAATAAGTACATGTCAAATATAATTATCTGAAGGATAAACGTCCCAAAGTATGGTTTCTAGAGTAACACTTACGAAGTCAATGAAAATGAAATTTAACAGTAATTGCACATGCGCAGATCCAGCCATTTATAGAATAACTGCCACCCCTAGCCAGTTCTGGAATTAAAAAATCCACCATACTTATGGGGACTGGGTTATGAAATCCTAACCCCCCATCCCACCCATCCCCTCTGGATCCGCGCGTGATTGCATGTCTGCTCGTGTCTGGTCACGAAAATCATGGTATTTGTAAACAATCAATAGTTACAATGTCCAGTCCATCATATCATATGCTATCTGAATATAATCTTAGTTGTCAGTAATACATGCACGAGAGGATCTTATAAATTGTTTATTGGAAAATAATACACAGTCCAAGGTCAGAATTACTGAACATTTGTCAGAAACATGCATACAAAACAGCCAGAACTGATCGGCGGCATGACGCACACTTTGGCAGAACACGCAAATATGGAAAGGGCATATTTGACATGCCAAATGTTTAACAACAATGTACCAAAAACATTCTTCTTTTTTTTGAAAAAATGAAATCGTGCAAAAATATCTTTGAATTTTGATCTAAATTCGTTGATCGATGATACTTAAAACATGTTTTGCTTTCGAGTTAACCGTCTAAGTTAATAACTAACAATATTTATTAATGAATTAAATATTTAGAGAAACAAGAATCATTGAATTCGAAAAACATTACGTAGCCTTTTCAGGTAAGTCATAAAAAGTGCTGAATGATATTTTCATTGAATTTTTTATTTTTGTTGACGCACTTTGGGTTTGTTTTTGGTTTCATTTTATAATTTGCTAAAAACAACGTTAAAATCATTATGCGCATGCGCAAAAAATATCTATAGAGTCACAAAAACGGGACAAACAATGTCATTACCAAGTACCGTGGTCAAGTGATAACATGCCCAACTACAGACCTGAAGGTTTTGGGCTTAAACCACGTTAGGGGCAGGGATTTTTCATGACCTTACCAGGCGAAAAGTACTGGTTCAAACCAGGAACCATACAGAGGGATAAGTTTAACTTGTTTCACTATCGACGTAAGATAAATAAGTTTAAACTATTACTTAGCGTGAAATATTGTCGATAGAATTCGAGCTTAATTCTAAAAGCTTATTTTCTTAAACAGTCTCCATGATGGGTTCCCTCATACCCATGAGCAGGTCTCAGACTCATTTCATTTTGTTACAGAGTTCGTGAAAGGTTGATTGTTATAGCGAAAAGCGCATCGCTTAACTGTTTCCCGAGCAGAATCATTAGGGCCCATGTGTAGTGCACAATTTTCCGCCTCGCATGCGCTAAATCCCATTAAAATGGATGGAGAAATTTAAAACACTTGCAACAGTTTTTACCTCCGAATTGAGGCAAAAGATGCTTTTTGCATCCTTCACATATCACGAGGTATGGCTACATTGGTTATATAGTTTTGATCTGAAATCCAACTTTTTATTTTGATAAAAAAAATCTTGCCTCAAAGGGGCTCGAACCCACAAACTTCTAATGGGCAGTCGGGTATATTACCCCAGGGCCATGGCGCCATTTAGTAATAATTCATTAAGAAATAAGAAATTAAATTCTCTATGACATATTTTTAGATTTATTAAAACTTCGTGATGAAAGCTTTGCATTTCCTTAATCTTAAACTGAAATGTAGACATAACAAACTGATGAATTAGAGCGCTAATCTTAGACATACCAAAACGAGGAATGACCTGGATTCAAGGGTAATTGAAATAATGGGATCAGGTGTAAAATGATCTAAATATATATTATTCTATATCTGCAGAGATAAATCTATTTAATAGCTATACTTATAATTCTAAATAGATATGCAGATGAATATAATTACTACATACTTCTTGGTTTTTCGGAAAAGTCATTTATTATAAGAGAGATATTGTCTCTTTCAAATGTTAGAATCCCGTGTTAATGTCTAAGATATATACACTGGAGATTGATTAATTAAGAACCAGATCGCTAATCCTTTTTTTTCAGTATTTGGAATATATATTTTAGATTCAAACCCAAGAATCACAAAATTTAAACACATTATAACTGTATTGTGATGAAGGTTAAACCGTGTGGTAGTCTACTGAAGAATTTCATAGAAATCCAGATTATTGTTTCCTCAGTCTTGTGGGTTAAATTGGAAAGTTATTTTCAAAACTCTAAATAATTACATAATTGTATTAACTTGGCAATTTTCAAACATAAAAATAGTATTCATTTCCCTACGAAAAAATAATACACGTTTTTAGACGGGGTCTTAAATGTCAACTTAAAAAATGGCAGTTCATTAGGAACACTTTTCCTTTAGCACTACTACAAAAGCAAAGAAAAAAAGGCGAGAATTTCCGTTTGGTAGCATCATCATGTGAAATAATGTGTTGTAAAGATTACCTGAGTATAGTGACAAGCGGATCCACAGTATCGGGACCACCTCCAATGAAACTTCTCATCGTACCAGCCCTTAATGGATTTGATTATGACGTCAGAGTGTTTCAGGGTCCCCGTGCTCCAGTAATAGCTGAGGTTCTCGCCCAGTCCCCTTCGCTGGTGGCCCCAGTAACAGTTTTCCGACCATTCCGCAGCCCGCCGTTCCAGGTTCGAGTCCCATACCTGCTCGTTTAGGAAACCATCCATGTGATCTACATCATATTTAAAGAATTTATCGTTATTCTGAAAGTTAATGCCATCCAAAGTGCTTAACAATAGTTATAAAAGTATCTGTTATTTCATTACATTATACATCTCTATATGAACGTAAAATCTCTCTCAACAGAAATAAGAAATTGCAAATTTTGCCTAATTTTGAATATTGTGGTTAGTCAAAAACCTCATTAAAAATAAAAGAAAAACAAATGCATGTCAACCGTTAGCGCGATCTTTCTCTACCTATGATTTATTGGAAGTCGCTGTGTGGTTAAAGATTAAACCAAAACAACAAGAGCAAGAACAACAACAATCATTCAATTCCAACGGCCTCAGCGGGATATCTAACCTATGACCACCCATAAGGCGGTTGATCTAAGATCCCTTCGCTACCTAGATGGGTAAAACAACACTTTATTTTCAAATTTCCTGAAAGTTTATTCATAATTATGCTTTACTCGAGTTCAGGCTTTTTTTTACACTTCAGCACTCTTTAACCTTCAGGCCTCTTTGTTCGCTGATTGTCTGCTTACATAATCCACTTACGAAGCCTGGTTGTTTACCAAAATTTTCCAGATACTGTCTGATGAGTCATTGTACTTTCATAATACTTGAAAAAAGAGAGTAAAACCGGCGTATTTGTCAAAATTAAACATAATTTAAATGATTCATTTTAATTCTGACGGACAGATATTAGTTTGTACATTACAAAAAAAGATGCTTCTCTTTTTTTTCCCCTCACCATGACGTCACTTCCGGTGATTAAACCAATTGGCAATTGTTTCTCGGCACAGTTCCCTGCTAATGCAGCTTTAAGTAACACTAATTAAACAGAAGTACCACGAGAAGAATAAAACGTAGATTTTACATTCTTTTCCTATCTCATCTTTCACACAAAATATTTTATTTGACAAACCCGTGAAAAATTTTGTCTTGAAAATATTCCTGAAAATAATTTTATACATTGTAGGAGGTAAGAGGATATCTTCATCTTTGAATGTGGATTATCTTACAGTTCATGCTAGTTTTCTAATAGTCCCTTATATGAAAAAAAAAAAACATTTACTGTGCAGACTTCTTACCATGAGTTTCATGTTCGCCGCACGCTCCAGCACGCGGTAGTAGTTATGGATGCGCGTGATGCCGGCTTTCATGTTGCCAAGAGATACAAGTCTGGCACGTGCACCGGGAGCTATTAGCAGCAACAGTGACATCATCATCATCATGAACACCAACGGACGCAACATTGAACAATCCATGGTTAGGTTTTAACTCGGACGTCTGTACGAACCGCAGCTGTGTTTTCCCACAACCACTAAAATAATAAAAGTATGCAAGTGTGTTAAATTCATGCAACATATTTTTATTTTATAAAATCAACAATAATTAAGTGGATATAATCATTTTTTTTTTTTCATTCATTTGTTTCATTTTTTGTTATTCAATTTTGGTTTAATTAATATTTTATTATCATTGATGCCTGTTTTTGTTGGATTTAACGTCCCACCAACAGTATTTCAGTCATTTGGAGACGATGTCTACTTGAGACAGATATAGTGCTGCCACACGGCAGTATCACGCCGTAGATAAGTGGCATGATACTACATCTAGTAACATTATCCTGACACCGGGCCAACCAGTCCTGCAACTACCCTTATTTGCTGAGCGCCAGGCAAGGGAGCTATAACAGTATCATGTCCCGGTATGTCGCGGTTGGGGATCGAACCCACGACCTACCGCTTCCGAGGCGGACGCTCTAGCCACTCGGCCACCGGGGACGGTATTGATGCCTGTGATAAGTGAGAAAGAAAAGAAAGAAAGATAGAAGAAAAAGAAGAAGAAGAAGATGATGATGATGACGATGATGATAATGATGATGATGAAATGAAACGTAATTTGATAGCACATTCATTTTTCTACTCTTTGTTGATATTTTTTTCATGTATCATGTTTAGTGCTATGATAGTAATCGGTGCTGACAGTATTATAAAGCCTGAAAGTCTGAGGAGCCTTTTCTGGATTTCAGTGGGCTTAATATTACTCGCACGTGTTTTGTCTAAGTTTATAAGTACCGTCAGTGAATAACTTAGTATGTCATTGAAAATAAGGAAGAAAATGAAATCGAATTAACTGTACTAAATGATTATTGTTTGTATTTTCTATAATAATGTATGACATTTAAAAGTTTTCAAACTACAGAAAAATAAACATGCATAATAGTATAACAGAAAACAGATATTGAGAAACAGGCACTCAGAGAGAGAGAGTGAGAGAGAGAGAGAGAGAGAGAGAGAGAGAGAGAGGGAGGGAGAGACAGAGAGTAATAAAGACTGATCTTACCCGTTGCCTGGAACCCTATAGAGTTGACCGTACCGGATACATCACTTTTATACGGTGAGGTCGGACAGACCTATATCATTAAATACATGTTAATTTGGCAATATGGAATAGTAATTAGTGTCATTGCCTAATTGAACAAATGTGACACAAGAAACAATGTAACGTAACCACAGGTGTAGTGTTCAAGATATCCTGAACTATTTAAGGTGGCCCCCATGCAGTGTACCAGTAAAACTCTATCTATAGAACATTTCAAGAGAGGATCGGCAATATCCGGCATATTCGCTGATTTAAATTGACCAATCAGTGACTAGGGAAAAATCTCAAATGTATGTTTATTTCCCAATGAACCATGTGTAAAATTACATTTGGTGTCCGGGAAATGCTTGCTGATTTACGTAGATTTATGTTTCATTTCGGAGTGATATAGTCTATTAAACAATGTGTGGAATTGTATACCAGCATGGTTTAATTGTCTATAAGGGGTTTTCTTCTTTACTTCCACATTGGTGTGATAGTCCATTCCAGTAAGACATAGGTATTAAAAAAACTCAATGTTAAGATCAGTACTGTAAACTCTTATATAAAGACCACCTTAATATTAAGACCTCATTGATAAGAAAACCACAATTAAGTATTATAAAATCATCCCTCATTATTTTGATAAAAACTGTAAATTTTCAAAATTAAAACCAATATAGTTAAACCTCATATAAAGACCGACTCACTATTAAGGCCACTACACTATTAAGGCAAATGTAGTACACATTTGTATAAAGACCGACTAACAATTATTACTACTAGACACTATTAAGCCCAAGGTTGTAAAACTTTATATAAAGACCGACTCACTATTAAGACCACTACACTATTAAAACCAATGCAGTGAAATCTCATATATAGACCGACTCAATATTAAGACCAATGCAGTAAAGCTTTCATATAAAGATCTATTCACTATGAAGACCACATTAATATAACCATTACAGATAAATCTCATAAAAACACACTCTCTATTAAGACCTCTACAGTAAAAACACATAATGAGGAACATCTCTAAATCCAGATCACGATTTAAGCATTCTCAATAAACCCTCGTATACAGACCGCCTCAATATAAGGACCACATCGAAGGGCACCGATGCCTAGTTGTAACGAACATCACTTCGGATCCGAATTTTTGTGAGTTCAAGTCCCGTTGGGTGAAGGGAGAGCTTTTCATGGCGCAAAGGACTGGTCCATCCTAGGAACCGTTGAAGGGAATTGTACCCCTCACTATTTAGACCTCCATAGTATAAAGGTATAATTAGTATTCAGATCACTTTGTTATTTAGACCGCTGTAGTACCTTTTTTTAACTTGTACAGAAATATGTCCAGTATTGGTATCTTCGACGCTGTATGCTGTATTCTGATAAAAAAAAACCGAGATAGTCTGACGAATGGGGTCTCCGTGGCCGGTTGGTCAAAACCACTGAATTCCTGTCGCTCTGCCTCTAAATATTTTACTTCACTTGACTACATGTATTTGAGTTTACCGTCGCTTCGACAGTATTTCAGCCATACAGCGACGTCCAGCTAATTACAGGTGGAGGAAGACCCCGTGAATGCATCCGGGTAGAACCACCGACCTACCGCAAGCCAGCTGGAAGGCTTCCTCACATGAAAATCCGAATGACCCTGCCGGGATTCGAACCCACGCGGTGAGGGGCTGAGTGAGTGTTAATGTCAGCGACTTTACCCTCTCGGCAACGGAGGCCCCCCTCCCCCTAAAGATTTGAGTTCCAGTCTGTTCACTATTGTGGTGAAACCTTTCTGCTCTGCTGGACCGTCCCCGGTGACTGAGGGGGGCTAGAGCATCCGCCTCGGGAAGGAAGGTCGTGACACCGACCGCGACATACGAAATTCGTTAAAAAGGTACTTGTAGCTCCCTGTATACAGGATAGTTCCAGGATCTGTTGTCCCGGTGTCAGGATAATGTGACTTGGATGTGGTATTATGCCATAAGTTTACGGCGTGGTCCTGCAGCACTATATTTGTCTCAAGTAGTTTCCAAATGACTGAAATACTGTGGATGAGATGTTAAACCAAATAAACCTTTAAGCTGGCTAGCAGCAGACCTCTGTAAATTCGGAGTTTCCCTCTGCCTGTGATATACTGATATCGCAACAGTTGAATCAAACAGCAATATTTTCCTTATTTATTTCATACATGGATAAATACAACGTTTCTCAGAGCCACCTTAAAATAAATTTCGAAATAAACTTGATTGCATGCGAAAACTGGGACATATCAGTTTAAATGTTTTCACCTATTTATGTTTCAAACCCTGGTGTCAGCTGAAGCGTGGTCCGTGTCAGATCGGAAAATCATCTGATCTAGGTGACCATAAGTTTAGAGTAAGGTCACTATATCAGGCCAAAAGTCCGGTCACGTGATCAAAACACGTTCAAAATCATATCTGTGAGCACTAATTATCAAAAACGCTACATCGAATATCAATTAAGAATATGTCAATTAAGCATGTTTTGTACACTGCGTAAGTGTCATTATTGAGTATGTTTTGCCAGACTCACGTATGTAAAAATAATATCCATATATCCGCTTCTTCTTCTTCTTCTTTTTTTTTTTTTTTTTTTTTTTTTTTTTTTTTTTTTTTTGAAAATGATCTCTTGGAAAACATTAGTTTCTAAAGCATTATGTAAAACAAATGCATGTCTAACACCGGCAGCCAAAAATCTATGAATTTCCAGTCACTTTAAAATCATTTTTTCCGTTAACAGTAATTTTTCATTGATTATGTAGTTCGGGGACTTTCGTGGGTGCATTTACTCGTGGATTCAAGATGTAGAAAAAGTTTGTTCTAGGAAATGAACGGTTTTCGTGGTGTTAAATATTCATGGATAAAGCCCTAGATATAATTAGCGAAAATTAGTATCCCACGAAAATAAATGATTTCAAAGTAATAAAGTATCCATCAATATTACACTTATTTCGTGTTAGATACATTGTAAAGGCTACCAGTCAAATAAAATGCTCGTGCATTTCCTGTACATCTCCTACCTGTCTGAAATTCGAGCAGTATATTTATGTCCGTTCAAAATCTCAGAGCAGTGGGAAGAATAGAATAAGATAGGGAGCTATCATCATCAGCATTTTACATTAAGAACATAACCAGCAAGACGGAAATGAAGCATTAGCATTAAGACATAAGTCAATATTAAGAATAGCTCCAGAATCTGGAAAATCACATATTGAAGTCTATATCCCATTATTCTTCAATTATATGTGCAGGAAATGGACTCCGTATTATTAAATCGAAAATCAATTTGTCTAACTACTGGTATGTCGTTTGTTTAAGTTATAACCATCACGGGAGGAATTTTCCGCCCACACGAATGGTCCGTTTTTCCATAATTCATAATTATTCATTCCCTTGGGGCTCCGTGGCTGAGTGAATAAAGTCGCTGTCTTCACTCGTCCTTTAACGGCTGCGGGTCGGAAGGGTCACTCGGTCTTTTCAAGTGAGGAAATCGTCCAGCTGCTTTGTGGTATGTCAGTAAGTCTATCCTGGGGCCGCTGTGTCTCTGATCACCCTTTAAACGCAGTACTTCAGAAATCATAAATTTTCGTTGGACAATAATTTTCGTCGATTAAATAGAGGGCTTTATCCACGAATATTAATCTCCACGAAAAATTGTCTCTTATATAAACCTCACGTTTTCTATATCAGATCCACAATAACTGTACCCACGGAATTCCCTTAGATACATAATCAACGAAATTTAATGTCAACGAAAATTAATGATTTTACAGTAGACCTTTTCACCAAGGGATCGGCAATACTCAGTATAAGTTGCTGATTTAAATTGACAAATCAGTGAAAAAATCTCAAATGTATGATTATTACCCATTGAACAATATCTGGAATTATACACCAGCATGCAAAAGTGCTCGATGATTTTCATGGATTTACGTCTCATTTCGGAGTGAAATGGTCCGTCCATTATCTGGACGGCGCTATATGACTGATTTACTGTTTACAAGAGACAGAATAGATAATTATAAATATTAAACCCACTGGAACTTCCTCCCTCTGGCTAGGAGGTGGTTTGTTTCAGCCCCCGGCCCTGAAAACCCGGTCGCGGTGACCGAGAGGTAAGATCGTCCTCTCTGTAATCAATGAATCACAGGTAACATTCCCGGTCGCTACATTTTAAAGTCGCTCGCAGTGACTACATGATTGTGTAGAGTTATCTCCCTGGCATTCATTGCCAAGGTAGTGAACTCTATCTGGAATGTATGTTGTTCCCTAGAAGTAGTCTCCCTTATGAACAAGTAATTTCACTGATTACAACTGATTTTGGTTATAAATCTTACTAACAATTAACATGATTTAAGTGAGGAAGTGCATGGAAATTAATAAACATAGTTTTGTAAAAAAAAAAAAAAAAAAAAAAAAAAATCCTAACGCTAAAAAATATATGGCGTGAATTTATGGTTTAACTGATACGTTCGAATCCCAGTATGGAAGTTGAAAAGATGTCAGTGTTGATTTTTATTTGGTACGTAACCTTACGTTGGCCGAAAGTAAGAGTGCACACCTATACGTTCACGGGTTCTGTGTAGGATTTATGTTAAGATATTGTAGTAGTAATGCACTTCGCTTCTCACCAGTGGGTCCCAGGTACGATTTTCTGGTTATATGGACGATAGCATACGTTGATTGCCCGTCCGGGAACGTCTGTTTTTATACTTTCTTTTCCATCGTTACTGCCAAAAATAAAGGTCACATAGAACTACTGGATATTTTCTTCAAGATAATTTGTTTCTCAGTGCAAATAAAGTGTGAAGTGTTTTAAACCATGTGTTTTTTTTACCAATCAAGATAACCAAGGTTCCCTAATGAAACATTAGTAAACCTTGGTTATCTCCGTGAAATGCTACGAGGTCCGAAATGTAGTGGAACCCTTACAGGGACTTTCCCTTAAAGTGAGGTTTCCCATACTTCACTAGTACGGCTTGCATCTCAACTGATCATAGTCAGGGCATGTAATTCAGTTTTGAAACTAATTTTTGTTCCAGTCCCAAAACCAACCCAAACCATTAAAAAATACTTACCCTAACCCAAACCCTTACATTGACCTCCCGAAATATATAACACGAGGCTATGTGATAAGGTACCCCCCCCCCCCCCCCCACTCACACACACACACAAACACGCACGCGCGCACCAGCTTTCTTTCCACTTTTTTGTTAGATGTTATTTGAAACAAACTAACATGCATCTAAGTTTTTTCCCCCAATATTATTAAACCATTTAAACCAAAGAGTTAAAATTAGTATTAAACTGAAAAGTTAAATAGCAAACCATGCACTTATCTTTTATTCACCCAAGCACGTCGATACCATAATCAAATACACTGTCAAATACTTATAGCGAGGAACCAAACCGAATCCAGTCTATGCCCCTTGTTTCTTATGTTTACCTGTGTTTTTGATACATAATACCCTTTGTTCCAGATGATCGCCTATATTGTGTGATTCCATTATGAAAAGATCGATTTAATTTCTTACCATTGTTTAGGCCATAGCTTACTGCGCGACGTAACTTGTCCAAACAGCGCGTGACGTCACGAGATTTTGTAGACGACCAGAGAAAGACTGGAGAATCCACATATATACCCGGTTTGGAAGAAAGTTTACAACGACATCGATCAGTCATTCGATCAGCGTTTATCTGGGTGCACATTCGTATACTTAAACGACGAGCGTGTTTTTAACACAATCTTGCCTTTTATTTATTCGGATTAAAGTCTCTGCTGGGTAAAAAGGACTAACTTTCAGGGCGACTTGGGTAAGCATAGCTTTTCATATACACGTGGGTTTTTCCTTCTGGTGCACTATTCAAGATAAACATCTCTTGTAGACATAAATTTAACACTTTATCAGGGCATATTTGTTTTACAAGACTAATGAAAAAGAATTGTTTGTTTAAGTTAACTTTATCACTTTTGCAAGTGTTTATTTAGAGAGCACTAAGTGTTTAGCAGTAACAGACTTGAACAAATACCAAAAAAAAAAGGTCTGTTTAGGCCAAATGTATATAGCAAACAATGGGACATAAGACACATAAACACACGTGTAGACATTAAACCGTTTTTTACAATAGTTGAATGGTAGAGCAAATAATGTCGACTCTTCTTGTATGTGTAAACACCGGATAATATGTATTGTTAACCGTCACCTCAGCTGAATGTTCACCAAGTCATTTAAGGCAGCACACATGCTAGGAAGTTAATATCCGAACTTATTCCTGAAGAAATTACGTCCTTTCGTGAAGTAATTTTGGTATTAATCCCTGCAATATCTCTATACGATTGGGCTAGTACTTTGTGCGTAGGAATATCTCAAGAAATTCTCATCCACGATGGGTATCGATCAAACAACCTATGGATCCGAAGTCAAACTAACGTTTTCCCAAAAAATAAATAAATAAGTAAATTAATCAGTAAATAAAAAAATTTAAAAAAAACACTAAAATTACATCATTATTGTATTATTCCTTCTCTCTTCTCTCTAAATTTTCTTTCATTATTCAGATTTTTTTTCTCAATGTCTTCTTTAATGTCTTTCTTTAATTCTGACGTCTGTCTTTTCGAACTGAAAATTCGAATATAATAGCCTAAGTTAGTGGCGAAAAA
>CM037781.1:540648-590648 GCA_021229015.1 Solen grandis | reverse complement strand
TTTAATTGGAGTAAAATATGCATATATTTCCTTTTTTTTTCAGTGATAATTCCGACCAAATAATCGATGTTATCTTTAATCAGTTGTTTAGCCGAGACTAAATGGTTTCAGATTCTGAAGTTCGTACCAGACAACCATTGTAAATCCGAGTGGACTTGTCCCTTGCATCACGTAGGATAATCCATTATTCTTGGATGATCGATATTTTGTGTCATTTTTTTCATAATCTTTGATATTTTAATTTTGGAAAAAAAAAGTGAATTCATTGACCTTTTAACACTTGGATGTATAGGTCAGTTGCTCCTTGAAGGGTGGCGTTCATTAGCTTTCTAGAGGACACATGATTTTTAGGCCACTTTTTTGGATGCGATCAGGTGTAGTGGTTAACACAGTTTTCATCAGTGATACCCGTGTTCGATCCAAGGTCACCACGTGGGTTCGAGTCCCTGCAGGATCATTCGGATTTTTATGTAAGGAAGCCTCCCAGCTGGCTTGCGGAAGGTCGATTGGTCCTACCCTGATACCTCAGTGCATTTGGAGTCTTCCTCCACCTGTAATTAGCTGGACGTCGCTATATGACTGAAATACTGTCGCAGCGACGGTAAACTCAATCAATCAATCAATGGATCGATCCAAGGTCAGTCCGTCGCTGTCCGTGCTATATTTTTCTCCGTGTTTTTTTTTTTTTTTTTTTTTTTTTTTTGTTATTGTTTTTTTTCTTTCTTTCTTTCCTGTTTCTCCCCTCATCAGGGTTCGTACTCATGTGCAAACGAAGGCAAAATCGCTTGAAGTTTAGGATTGTTTTCTTGAGCGACAGCTAACTAGACGTGGCCATATTTTTTAAATACAATGTAACTACAATGCGTCATGTCAATAATTATGAATGAATAAGAAACATGTGGTATATACAGAATTTCTTTTTATGACCGAATATGACTTTCTCCTGAACTCGTGTGAGTAGTAATGAGTTTTTTTTATTTATTTATTTATGAGTAGATTTAACGAACTCTTATAAGTAGAAATGAGTTTGTTTTGGTCTAACGGACTCGCATGAATAGTACTGAGTTTGTTTTGTTTGTTTGAATCAACGTCACACAGATAGCATTAAAAATCATTTTGGACTTTGTCTTCATGAGAGAGATAGGCCTACAGTGCTGTCGACTCAGATACCACTTCGTGGACATATATGGAATGATACCACGCTAAGTCATTTTCCCTGACCCTGGGCCAACTTGTCCCGAAACTACATGGTCATCGCCAAGAAATTTCCATCCTTCCGATATTGGTATGTCGTGATCGGGGCTAGGGTTAACTTGGTCACCTGGGTCCTGTATTCATTTCTAACATAATTAACAGTTAACCTGTTTAAGTGTTGCTATGCGTCTTATATATATTCTTCCATAAAAATCTTTAAGTGAAATTTAAAAAAAAAAAAAATATATATATATAGGGCCTTCGTGGCCGAGTAGACAAACTCGCTGTTTTAACATTACTCAGCTTCGCGCTGTTGTGGGTTCAAATCCCGATATGGTCACTCAGATTTTTTTTTTAATGTGAGGAAGCCTTCCATTTGGCTAGCTACCTGTGCACCCCGGTTCCTTACTTGTTATTAGCTTCACCGCCTTTTATAAATATATTTCGTGAATTGACACATTCTTATTTCTTCTTCTCTGTCAGTGGTATGACAATAAACCATTTTTAACCAAACTTTCATGTAAACTGTATTTTCTTTAAAGTGTTTCTTACATAATTCACATAACAGAATATTAAAAAAAATTAGAAAGAGTTATCAAATAAATCAACTTAAACAGACAGACAGACAGGATAGGTGGACAGACATTCCGACAAACAGACGTATAGATAGGTTGGATTAAAATATTGATTTAATAATCACACATACAGACATATTCGTCTCTGAAACTTTACGTATTTTATTGTCTCGTCTATCGAACACACATCGGTTAAAAATAGACAAAAACTGAAATATTTGCGATCTGATATTTTCTATCCACTACGATTACCGATATGTGAATTAAATCGCTTGTTTCTATATTAAAACTATTTATATCAGCAATGATTCTTGAGAAAAATCAATGTTACCCTTTTGTTATCAATATTTACAGTTATACAATGAGTGATTCAGTAAAGTTGGGAACCACTCTACCATTGTTTGAACATTTTATGAAAATCAAAGAGAGACTGATCAATGTTGCTCCTGTATAAATAGTGTTATATTAAAAATAACGACATGCCGTAATTCAGCACAATGTATAAAGTTTTATTCCGACTGAATGTCATTACCATCTATATTTTCTCGGCAAATGTGAATGGGTTCTAAGGCTAACACTGTTTTAAATCGTCAGTACACGTACGATTGATCGAACTTAGTATACGTACACGAGGATCGTTTGTATTCTTTTTGTAGAAACGGTCAAATAAAAACAGAGATTCATTTTCTGCTTGAATGTGAAAGGTTCAGACATATAAAATAACAAACAGTTGAATTATTAGGTCACCTGTATAAGGCCTTTCGGTCACCTCTGTAAAGCGGCCACTATCTTTTGTTCCCTTGACTGATCGCTTAATACAGGTTTGACTGTACTTTCATATATTTTATATATACATTTGAACCTGTCTTAGCGGACACCGTTATTAAGCTGTTTACCTGCATTTAGCTGGCAGTTTTGATATAATTATAATAGCAGTTTGTTATATTTAACCATAATTTAGCGTCACCTCTGTAAAACGGTCACTTTCTTTGTTTCCATGACTGACCGCTTAAGATAAGTTTGACTGTAATAATTCCATAAAATTCACCTTCTCAACCTTGCATTTCTAAACCATGTTTTTTAAGTTACCTGCAAGTAATATTTTCCATCTTCTCTTTCATATTCACATGTGATTTCAACCGAATAAATTATAATATATGTATATATGTCTCAAGAGTGACTTATAGGCCAATGCGGTCGGTGCTTATTTTCATTGTTGTGTATATTGTATTATTGACGTCGCTTTATTAACACATTTAAGTACTTGCTTAATGTAGACAGATCTATTTAGTTTACGTAATTCCTATTGCTTTAATTAGAGTCATGCGGCCATTAATCGCGAATGATTTATTTTCAGCTACATGTACTTGAATAGTGTACAGTCAAACCTGTCTTAGATGGTCATTCACGGAAACACGAGAAAGTGGTCGCTTAATAGGGGTAGTCGCTAATTTAAGATTAAACGTATAACAAACTGATAGTTTATTTTTATATAGAAAACTGCTCGCTAAATGCGGTTGAACGCTAATACAGGTGATGCAGACTCACCTGTATTTAACAGTAGTATTTTTCATTCACTTGATTAATGTATATCATAGAAGGATTGTGACCGGAATGTTTATCTCACTAGACCGAACCACCCTTTCTCCTATTCACGGATTATCTATCATCTAATTAAAATCAGGGTATTAGCAGAAACCACTGTGATAAATAGATTATTACCAGTCACTTGTACTCAAAACATTACCTCCGTATGACTTAGATTAAATTCATGTTTATTGATTTACGAGGCCACCAGCCCGGGAATGAACCGTTCCACCGCCGGGCGGAATAAGCAATTATCGAGTAGCCGGAGATTGGTCTTATCCTGAGCTTAGGTTTCTTCTTGCCTGAAGACTGTCGCAGTATTTAATTGTTACCTTTTGCGGGAGAAGTCTTGAGATTGCACTCCGGGTTTGCTGTTGATTATATCATGTATGGATAAATTGACATTTAATTGTATGGAGGAGAGTGACGTTAGTCTGTTGAGGGCAATAGTCCTTGGTGAGTAGGCGATAAGTACATTCCAATCCTAGAACCACCGAGAGGTAGTTTGTTTGTTTGTTGGGTTTAACGTCCCATGATAGTATTTCATACATTTGGAGACGATGTCTACTTGAGACAGATGTAGTGCTGCCACACTGCAGTATCACGCCGTTGACATGTGGCATGATACCACACCAAGTCAGATTATCCTGACACCGGGCAAGTCAGTTCTGGACCTACACTTAAATGTTTAGGGCCATGTGAGGTAGCTACACCAGCACAATGTATTCCGACTTTGGTATATCGCGGCCGGGGATCGAACCCACGACCTCTCGATTCCGATGCGGATACTCCAACCACACGGCCTCACGGGATCGGTCTCGAGAAATTCTGAAAAAAAGATTTCAACAGTTCGACTTTATTGTATTTGAATAACCTTGGCTTTATTTGCAGAACTGAGCAAGCAAGCATTCATTTGCCGGTAAATCACGATTTTTAATCCCTTTATACCTTTCTGCATGTTATACACGCGTTGGATTCATTAAATTTGACACTATATCGCGATGAGTCACGATATTGTTTTTCCTCTGTGTGTGTGTGTGTGTGTGTGTGTGTGATATCGCAGTACGACATCTCTAAGTAATGCTCATCCCTTGAAAGTTACAGACTATTTAGAAGTTTTGTAGTTTAGGTTTATTAAGTATTTTTTATTCTTTTTCCTGTAATAAGCCTGGCAAGTTAATATTAAATTAAGCCAAGTTGCATAACGACAAAATCGAATGATTCTATCTGTCATATACTCAGAAATACTGAGCATTATTAATCTAAAACATAAAAATATACACATAAATGATACAGCCGAAACTCTTAAGTTTTCATATTGTTGACATCGTGGGATATTAATATCGTATTCAGTACAGAGCAATTGCATGAGGCCACACATCGTCGCAACCCACGGTATACTGCTGGTTTATAAATTCCGTACTACTGTAGCAACGCCTATTGAGCGAACTAGGGTTTCGACGTTGAAGGTCTCATTGCAATATCAAAGCACTGCAATGGTGTCGTGGGACGTCGTTTAAACATAATATCAAACAGATAGCCCCTTTTAATTAGTCTTTTCTCCCCAGGTCTGTACATAAAATAATAATTAGTAAGACATATGCACTTAACAGAGTTAGTGCTTTCGCACTGCGTTCCTTTTCCCATGTCAATTTCAAAAACTTAACAAATCGATCACATGTTTAAATATTCTCTCTTTTTCTAATATATGTTTGTGACACGAAAAAAAATTAACGTCTGTTAACCAAGTTGTAGTGCTGTTCATTTGAAAAACGAGTGGTTAGAGTGTCCGTCCTGTAACCAAGAGGAACGTGCTTCGACATACAAAAGTATTTAAAAACACTGAGAGCCGGATGATATCCCGCTTTAAATAAGTACATGGATAGATAACGACTCTTGAAGTATTTATAGGAATAGTCGTATCGAAATAACCTACTTATGGGTCAATGATATCTTTCTCCCCCCCCCCCCAACACACACACACTTTCTAACTGATTTTCCTTACTTACCTCTCTCCTTCATTTTTTTGTGTGACAGATAAGGATCTGTCTGTCTGTCTGTCTTTCTGTCCGTCTGTCTGTCCGTCTCACTTACCCGTCATGCTCCAGCAGGTGACACACGCATTCCAAAAACACTCTTGTCTTTATTCATTAGAGTACCATCATGCATTACAAGCAATACAGTCATATCATAAAATACGGGATTGAAAAATATAATATTCACATAGTTAAAAAAATCAACAAAATATGATATAAGACGTTATCTTAATAAAATAATTAAATCTTTTTTTTCTGTCTTTTACCCGTATGATGACCCCAATAAAGTGAACAATTCTTTGACATAGCTGCTACTTGAAATGTAAGTCAACCACACGAGTCTAACTGGCTGTATTAATTAAGCGTACCATTAGCATTGTAGCACGTCAATATATGTCTCAATTATGAACAAACCCGCTACAAAAATATCGTCTTGCTCTGATTATAATTGGAATAATTTGAATCATTAGCATAGCTCACCTGCAATCACTCATCATGTTACCTTCTTCGAGAAAAAATACGCTATACCAATCACAGGGAGGCTAAATCGAAGAATCTTGATGAATAATTCAGTCAATCAGGCCCGATAGAAACGTTGAACCAAAACAATGGACCCAGAAATCTCGCTATTTATCGGCAATTGTAAATATTGGCGCGGTTGTTATAGGAAAGGCGTGTTTAATGTTATTTATCGGCCACCAAGTTCTGTAAGTGTGTTTCTGTGGCATTTGTTGAGTTTTACTGGAGTGGAATTGATCGTACAGGTTTTTGAAATTTGAATGGTGATGGAATAGGATACATATGGATTGAGTGTTGTAACTAAATCGATTAGATTGTTCCACAGGAAACCTAGAACATACGGTAATTATTGTATATACGAATATGTATGTCTTTTAATACTGCGAAATACTTAATTATTGTAGGACACTTTTTTCACTTATTTCAGACATTTTTTCCCACTAAAATCCCCACAAAAGCCACTCTCTATATTAATCTAGACCTCATATTTAAAAAGAAAAAGGTAAAATAAAAGGTACACCACGGCATTCTCTTCGTAATACATGTATAATCATTGATATTAAATGACAATGAAAATGTATGATATACTGCGATTTTCTTTGGGTGTTATCAAGAAAGTGATATCTGATAAAATAATTAGATGAGAAGCAATTGAGTTCAACCACTGAGTTATAGCATGTCAGCTAGTTCTAGAACATGTTTAAACATAATCAGTAAACAAACAAGTTGTTTGTTGTTTAAAGGCTGATCAAGTTTCATACTGGCAATACATGTCTTTACCCTGAGTACTATTTTGTAGAAATTTGGTTTTGATACAGATTATCGTTAGTATAAAGATCATTTATGTCACCTTACCTTTATTGTAAGGTGGTCTTCCAATGGAGGGGAAAATGATTGAAAATACTGATCTTAGTTGGTCCTAATGTAAGGTGGCTCTATATGAGGTGTTACTATAGTGATTTTGATACTGAGATGGTCCTTTTTGTAGTGACGTTATATTGCGGTAGTCCTAACATTCATGTTGACTTTATATGAGGCATTATTGTAGTGACGTTGATATTGCGGTAGTCCTAACATTCATGTTGACTTTATATGAGGCATTGTTGTCGTGACGTTAATATTGCGGTAGTCCTAACATTCATGTTGACTTTATATGAGGCATTATTGTAGTGACGTTAATATTGCGGTGGTCCTAACATTTATGTTGACTTTATATGAGGCATTATTGTAGTGACGTTAATATTGTGGTGGTCCTAACATTTATGTTGACTTTATATGAGGCATTATTGTCGTGAAGTTAATATTGCGGTAGTCCTAACATTCATGTTGACTTTATATGAGGCATTATTGTAGTGACGTTAATATTGCGGTAGTCCTAACATTCATGTTGACTTTATATGAGGCATTATTGTCGTGACGTTAATATTGCGGTAGTCCTAACATTCGTGTTGACTTTATATGAGGCATTATTGTAGTGACGTTAATATTGCGGTAGTCCTAACATTTATGTTGAATTTATATGAGGCATTATTGTAGTGACGTTAATATTGCGGTAGTCCTAACATTTATGTTGACTTTATATGAGGCATTATTGTAGTGACGTTAATATTGAGTTGATCTTAATATGGATGTTGACTTTCTATGAGGTATTTTAGTCTTTCAATTATGTATAATTGTAGTATTTCTTTTACGTTTTGTAGTCTTTCTTTGAGTTGTTTTGTAGTGCTCTGAATAGTGACCTTTGTATAGAGGTGACCGTTATTCGTGGGTTGAAGTATATTTATAATGAGATATTATCTCTTGGTGAACTTGGAAAACAAATTGAACAAGAGCTTGACTAATAATGAAAATGCAACAGGTTTGGCTGTCTCCGCCACGAATCTTATCAACATGAACACCATAAGAAAGAAACATTTTATTCTAAAATTAACATGTTTATCAGTCAACAACACTTAAACGCAGATAAATTTGTTCATCCATTAATGGTGACACAGCTTAGATAATTACTATTTCTTTGTTTATCGAACCAGCATCAATTTTAAACATTGTTAAAACGTATTTGTATAAATGTCCGCGTCAAAGTGATTTTGTACAGCCATGTTCCTGTATTAACTAAAGGAAAATGTATTGTAATATGTTTTATTTTCTTGTATGTATCATGATAATTGTATGGTATTGTATTGTTATTTATTACACCATGTTTTATTGTTTTGTATTTCATCATGTTTTATTTCTCATATCAAGTCATATTGTCTTGTATATTTCCATTTTATATTGCTTTATATTGCAATGACCTGTATGTAGAATAGAAAACAAGTTTACATTCTTCCTATGTCTGTCAGCGAAGCTTTTCCAACATAACAAAACACTGTGAAACGTTTGATGTTGAAACGATAAACTGCCTGTTTATTCACCAGTGTTCTCTGTGTATTTAATTACATATGATCCATGCAATCAACGTCACAATGTTTACCGGTCGATCTTTTGTAATCTCATCCCACGTGACATTTGGGACAGTTATTCAATCATGCATGACGCAATTATGACAACATTGAAGTTGTCGTAATGTATCTTAATAAAACCTAACTTCATACAAACATATCTTATGTAAGTATCATTACACATAGCAAAGCAGAAAAGAGCAAAAAAGACTATAGACAAACAGTGGGGCCGCCGTGGCCGAGCGGTTACAGTTGTGGACTTCAAATCTCTCAGCCCCTCACCGCTGTTGATTCGAATCCAGGTAGGGACTTCGGATTTTTCATGTGAGGAAGCCTTCCAGCTGGCTTGCGGTAGGTCGGTGGTTCTACCCGGGTACCTCTGTGTACTCGGGGTCTTCCTCCATCTGTAATTAGCTGTACGTCGCTATATGATTGAAATACTATCGCAGCGACGGTAAACCCCAATACAACTACAACAACTATAGACAGAGGCATTCAAAGAGTATTTTAATTTTGTTGAAAAATAAAAGAAACTAAGTCAGTCGGATGTTGTTAAGCCCTGTAATGGTTCCGCTACGTCTTGGACCACTTTACCTCTACCAAGATAACCAAGGCTCCCTAATGACACATTAGGAAACCTTGGTTATCTCTTTGAAAGGCCATTAGGTCCGAAATGTAGCGGAACCATTACAGGGACTTTACCTTAATATTGATTTCAAAAAGCGTTTGCCAAAACTGCTGACATTCCTAAGAGGCATGTTTTTTTTTTGTTTTTTTGTGTTTTTTTCCGGCCGTTCACTCTGACTTCCTGTGAAACACACAGTTATGAAGCGGAATAATATAAGGCTTTTCATTGGTTATTTTATACTTTGCTAAATTCCCATTGGTCATTGTAAAATTAGTTAAAAGAAAAGAAAAGAGTTGCAGAAACGAGATCCTTTAGATCTCTGTTTGTTTTAAAAGTTGAAGTTTTTATCCCATGCGAACGATTTGCCCCGAATAGTAAGACACAGCACCTTTTTAAGGTAAACTGAAAGAGTAAAACTTAAAAAAAAATAAAAAAATAGGAAACACATAGATTTCGGAATTGATTGTTCGACTCTGACAGATATTATATTCAACAAAAAACGGAACATCCGGTTTCGTTTTGTAGCCCGCGAAACGAAGTCTAATGCGCAGATGTTTTAAGGCTGTAAGTGTCTACCAAGATTGTACAAATTATTTGGACATGTGGTATATCAAAAAGCTGTACTGACACAGGAATTGCACAACTATTAAACCAAAAACAAAATTAAATTACATGTTAAACCATTCAGACACTAATTATCAAGCTGGTTTTCTGAGTAGAATTAAACGGTCTGGTTATCATTCGTTCTTTTCAATTATATTATCATCATCATCATCATCATCATCATCATCATCATCATCGTCGTCGTCGTCGTCGTCGTCATTATCACCATCATCATCTTGAACAATTACTTCACCCCAATTGTGCGCACCTGTTCATATTATATATTTAATAGGGTAATTATAGGATTTTAATTTGATTTTGACTTGAAAAAGCGACCTCAGTGTTCTAATTACTGAGATGGTCTCTAAATGAAGGTTCACCATGCGTTAAGTTCCTATATCATTGTCGGATAGGTGAATCCAATTCCTTGATTCACAGGCCGAGCTGTTACAGTCGTGGACTTCAAATCTCTCAGCCCCTCGCCGCTGTGGGTTCGAATCCCGGTAGGGACACCTGTAATTAGCTGGACGTCGCTATATGATTGAAATACTATCGCAGTCACGGTAAACCCCAATACCACCACCACCTTGATCACCGTATCTCATTTAGACATGATCTCATTAACACGTGAACTTAGTTAAGTTACGTCGGAACCTGTTAGTTTCATTAATGAATAATTAATTGGAAATTCCCCTTTTATAATCTCATCGCAATTAAGAGGCTAGTAAAAATGGCCGTGTCTACCTTTTTTATATCAAAATATACCTCTTTCAGACGTACGATGCCTTGAAAACTATGAAGCTGAATACTGTAAAATCATTGTTTTTCACTGGTATTAAATTTCGTCGAATCTGCATGCAAGGAAATTTTGTTGTTATATTTTTCGTGGATTCATGAAGAAAAACCGAGCGCTACTAAGTGAACGATTTTCATGAGTTTAAATTTATGGATAAAACAATCCTTTGACATCAGCTAAATTATCCCAATACGAAAATAAATGAGGGGACACAACTTGACTTTGCAGTAAAATGGAACTGTTATTATAGCTTTCATATAGCACATAGTCATATAGCATATAACATTCTCCCCATCTCTCTCTCTCTCTCCCTCTGTCATTCTCTCTATATTTTTCTTTGCTCGCTCTCTCTCTCTTTCTCTACAATCTCTTTCTTCTCTCCCCCCTCTCCTTTTTTCTTTCTTCTCTCTCTCTCTCCTTTTTTCTTTCTTTCTCTCTCTCTCCTTTATTCTTTCTTTCTCTCTCTGTCTCTCCTCTCTTTCTCTCTCTCCTTTTTTCTTTCTCTCTCTCTCTGTCTCCCCTCTCTCTCTCTCTCTCTCTCTCTCTCTCTCTCTCTCTTCTTCTCTCTCTGTCTCCTCTCTCTCTCTCTCTCTCTCTCTCTCCTTGTGACCCAGTGATAATCCACCATTGAGTTCCCAGCTGAGGTCGAAAATCTAGGTGCAGAGTACTAATCCAACCAAAGAAATTAGAGGGACCATCGAACGAGATTAGTATATAATACAAATACCTCTCTCCCAAGGAATGTTTGAATTTACATTTGAATTAATTCAAATTTGTTTAGTGACTATCCGCCAAAGAAGAAATGGTTAGATATATACTTATCTTAACTTCCTGGTCGATTTTTATTTTGGGATATGCCTTTTTGACATAAATTTGGCGTCAATCGGTTAAACCTTTATCAAGACGGTATATCAACACAAAATATCAAACTTCAAGGGTTATCAGTCGTTACCTGACTAAATGTGCATTGGTCACAAAGACTGTATTAAGACGGTTCGCAAATTTTCAGCCGTATTAAACACGTGCAGTTATTTATCTTGTTCTTGTGTGTTGGATTATTATACAGACATCAGTTAACAGAAATGATTTACATAGAACATAACGTGTAATGAATAAAGGTAAGCTATAACAATTAAATAATCATCATTCATTTATTTAAATTTTGCGATTTTAATTTTGTGGCGACATATCAAATTGATCATGCCATTTTTTTAATACTTCATTATTAAATACAGATGTTCATCTAAAAGCTTGTGTCGAAGATCACCAGCAATACTTAGCGCTAAGTAATACTCTAATTCAAAAATTGGGTAAAAACGCATTCCGGCATACCCGATTTAGAAAATAGTCAAGTACAAAGTGCATGACAAAGTACCTCGATAACTACAATATTTATTTCAAAAACTAAAAAGTTGGCCATTTTCTATTAGAGACACTATAGTTATGAAATTCGTTTTCAAGTATTAAAGTAATACTTAGCGCTAAGTATGGTTGGTGGAAAAGCCAGGTTTGTCTTTTGAGGCACAATAAATTTTGTAAACAAAGCATTTGTTAAAGATATAAGCGTTGAAAAAAAAAAAGTGAATTAATTAACAAAATCAGTTTCTTGGAAAGGGGCAATGGGTTGATTCCGGGCTGCGACAGAGTCGTTAAAATAGTACTGGTATACATGTAGTACCCAGTCTCTGTTATTTTGGAACTGGGTTCTTCGGTGTTGGAATAATTCAGCTAGGTGGGGGACTATATCACTTGAGTACGGCGTGATATTAATCTATCTTATATGGACAAATTAAAAAAAATGACTGACAAATTTGGGGCGCTGAACAAACATTTTTTTCGAAGAAACTCCTCCTGAAGGCTACTTCTCTCAGGACACACAGTTCTGTTTTATGAAAAGGTCCCACCACGCATGTTATTTAGAAACACATATTGGGAACATGCGCCCTATGACATACAAACAAAAAATAACGTTTAGGGAATGAAATACCAGAAGCTTCACTGAGGAGGACGATTCCTCGCGCTTCCGGTTTTCCCAGAATTACTTGGTCGTGTCTTTATCATATAATGATCTTTTTGGATACATTCATATTTTCAAATGGCGACATTACATACGTTTGTGTATTGTATTCCAAATTGATTTTCTAACACGGTCCTATTGTTTTCCACGGACCAGAAATAAAATGGGTCTTTTGTACTGTCAATACATGATTTTGAAAAGAAAATCAGTCAGTTATGTGTATAAAGTTTTGGCACAAATTTCAGCCTTAGCTGTAACCGGCTTAATTGAAAATGTAAATTGATGATATTTAAACAATCGTCTGCAGATAGTGAAATTGATAATCTAAAATGTATTGTAAAAATTACAAAGAGCCAAGCGTTTTTAGTTGTTTTAAACGTATTTATTATTTTCTTTCCTTTTTGTAATACAAAACTGCGAACATTTATTGAATCAAGCAAAAGACAAAAGTGTTTTACGCCTTAGTTACGGCTCCTATAGGTACAACTAACTTTTCCCTCACTAAGTATTTTCCTTATATCGACGAGGCTTGAAGTCTTATGCTCACTGCTTTTATAAAGAACGGAAAGTTACTTTGGGTTCGTCGTCATTATCGTCATGATTTACGTCGTCGTCACAGTTTTATCTTTGTCGTTGTCATTGTTGTCGTCGTCATCGTGGTCACCGTAATCGTCGACGTGACAAACAAATTTAGAAGCGTTGTTCTGATCCATCCGCCATGCTATCTCTACGCGGTTATTTGGTACAAAACACATAATACAATGCAATAAACTATGATACAATACAATATAATGCAATATTGTACAATACAAAGTAATACAATATGGTACAATACAATGCAATATGACGCATTATGATACAATAAATATGGAACAATACAATATATTGCATTATTATACAATACAATATGGTAAACTACAATATAATATAATGCAATATTTTACAATATAATACAATACAAAGCAATACATCATGATACAATACAATGCAACACAATAAATACAACATGCTACACTACAATGCAATGCGATACATATATTTTGACATGATTACATTCCAACAATTCATGTTAAATAGGGCGTTCTACTTCCGATCGATAACGACCAACAAGGCAGTAAACTTATTCTAATTCTAGGCAGTTTATAAACAAACAAGTCATAACTATGAATGCGGAGCGTGCTAATACTAGTCTTTATTTACATTTACGTCACGAACTTGTTATTGGTTTATTTTACTTCAGAATAACATTCTGATTAATGTTTGTTTGGCACGCCATCTCATTGAAACGTTGAACAAAAACTGTGGTGTGCATGCATTCTAGCCTATAGATCCTTCGTTACAATAATGATCTGGAATAATACATAGATATGTTGGGATAGATTTTTTGCGTTTTGAATTTATCTGTCTGTTTGGTTGCGGCGCCAGACCGCACGCGTACTTGTTTGTTCCGCTACGAGACAACGGGGCACTCGATTGTTTTCTATACAAATCGCAAATATTTCGGGAGGCTCACAATCCATCCTAGAAGGCTATACCACATTGCCTCAGCGGTCACAGAAACGCCATCATAACAATGGCCCATTGACTTCTTTTATATCCTATTGGATCATAAAATGAAACTTGTTGTTTTTCTGTGTAAACTATAACAATATAATGCACAGCCATCTCAAGTTGTTCCATCAGAGGTTATTTGATAAATGCAAAGGTAGACCATGTTTCCCTGGACACATAACCAAACAAACTTTGCTAGTTTTCGGTGGACCTATGTCGTTTGGACCACGAATGTTTCGGCCACGGATGTTAGAGCTATTTTCCAAGACACAGGGCCTTGCAAAATGTTGTGGGCGTTCAGACGACGGGCTATTTTATCTTAACATATTATTACAATATTTTGTCATACAATGGAATTAATGGGTGATATGTGTTTACTTTTACTTTAAACAATCAAATTCTAAGTATTACTTAATCAAGCCATAATTTTAAATTTCCATTCATTTTTTGCAATCATATTCATAATGTTCATATGATTAACGTTTTACGGAAAATCAGTTGATAAGCTTCTAGACCTAAAGCCCATGCTTGAAGCTTCAATTGTTGTCAAAGCGTTTGCTACAACAACTTTCTATGTCTTTGACATTGGCTATAATTGCGTCAAATTCAATCGAATGATATCAACACCCAACGATGTTTCGAAGGTAAAACTGCAGTTCATTAATCAGTAATGCACTTGTATGTACGAACATGAACGACTGTGTTGCGTGTTAAAGCAATTAGGATTGTTTACTTTTTAAGTTCATGTGAAATTACTACTGGTCGATATACCTGTCTAGTCCCACCTCACCCCGTATTTTAGACAGCTAACGTGATATGACATTACACGTATTTACAGTTTGTCCGACTTAATCGTCCATTTAAATGCTTGCATTCGTTCAAAATATGAAAAAATATATTGCATAAAATGATCCGTGATGTCTTGATATGGAGAAAATATGAGTGTATGCTGCCTACGTAATCTTAGGACTTTGTTGCGGCGGCGGATGATTACGTCATGTTTTGCATGTAGCCTTATAAAATGTACCCAATGACTCTGAACCATTACGTGTACTGTCAAGCAAACGGGGGTTTATTCCATAACGCGGTGTCAAAGGCAAAGATGTATGGTGTATATTTTAAATTTTATGGATTTATCGCGGTGCTCCGCTTCGGGTCGCTTGCGATAAATTTCATAAATTTATAAATATAATCGATAACATATCTACAGTTTGTCATGTACGACATACAGCTTTGCCTTAGCCTTTTTGCCTTTGAACTCGCATTATAGAACCGCCCCAACTCACACCCATGAAAAGATATCGCTGAAGTAACAATTATAAAGAGAGACTGTGACGTCACAAGCTCGCACTAGTATCTATACTAGACCGTAGGATTCACCTAAAAACTTCCGAGCAAATAGACCCACGTAGCAATAGCAGTTTTATATCAATATGACCAAAGGTTAGTAGCATACTTCTAAATGTGCGTTTATCATTGTCTACACATTATTATGTAACTGCTATCGTAGATTGAGCAATGCATGTTGCAATGCAAAAAATTGCAAGTGGCCAGGTCATCCTTAAGCAAATCTTTTCTTTTATTGTTGGAATTCATCTATTAACCTTTACTAAAATATCGTCTGTCGTATGTCTTGTTATTCGATTTATCTTACTACAGTCTAACCAGTATCAGCGGGCACCTGTACTAAGCGATCAACCTGTATTTAGCGATCAATTCTAGTAATACTAAACTGAAGCATTTTTTTTATATATACTTAAGTTTCATTCAGCGGTCACCTCTATTAAACGGTCACTTTCTCTTGTTCCCTTGACTGACTGGTTTAACTGAAGTTTTTACCTCCAATATTCAATATTTTTATGCGACTTAAGGGTTTTTGCCTCATCACGAAACAATCTAAAGGTTTTTTGTTTTATTTTTATTATTTCAAAAAGAAGTTAAGCTGTCATCGAATTTTAAAGTCCTAGCCTGTGGGCGACTCGATTTCGACCACACTAAGCGCTCTGTAATATTTAAAATCTTTTAGAACACGGGAACATGTCACAATTCTTATTTAATAAAATATTTAGTTAATTGCGCAGAAACAAAGTTATTATCAAATTAACTGACGGTTTTTATTACTTAATGATCTATTGTTAGAGAAAAAGAATGATGGATTATAATTGCATGTCTTAAATAAGAAATTTGTTTATTTTATTATAAGATTATATTCTTTTCGCACAGCCACACGTGAATATTATGCGTTTGGAATTATAAATTGGGAAATGTGAATCCTGTTATGTCATAATTTCAAGCGATTGGACAATTTATTATTCTTTAATCAATAAAGCAGTTTTGCTGTCTCACCTTGGTAAACGGCTATCAGAATATGCTAATATAATATACTTGTACAGCATGCCATAGCGTATCATAGTCCGAGATATTGCGGAGAGCTTTGGCTGATGATCAAATCAGACATGTCACTAATACCCAAGCTTATAGATATCTTCACTTCCTTGTTTTGTCTTATGCCGTTTAAGGATTATCTATATCATCTTGAAAAAAGAAAAAAGATGTTTCCAAATGCTTATTTGAAAATAATATTTATACTGTAGAATCATTCATTTTCGTGGTGGACTAATTTTCGTCGATTTCGTGGACAACTTTATCCACGAATATTAATCCCCTTGAAAACTATTTACCTAAAAGACATCGCGTTTCCTAGGACGTGAATTGACATATATAAGTATCAACGAAAATAACCTTATAACAGATTCCACGAAATTTAATGTAAACAAAAATTAATGATTTTACAGTATGTGTCTTATCCTGATAATTTTTTTTTACTGAACTGCACGTGCTAGTCAAGAACTGAGTGTCCCGATTTTGTTATTTAAATTATTTATAGCGAAGGATAAATAAGTATATTCGCGTGTGGTTCTATTTATTTATTCATATATTAACGTGGATAAACTGACTTAAATATCTGAAATAGAAAACGTTTCTAGTTATAGTAACGTTTCTGTTATTTTTACTCTTAATTAAGGTTATTTTCAAACAAAGTTTTCTTTTTTTCATTTTTTTTTTCCATTGGATGTATTTTTTTCTTTGCAGTTTTTGGTCATGCCTACAAGAATATTCTAAGTTAGCGATGGGTGCAGGAGCAACAAAATCTTCAGAACCCGTCCGTCCGGTGACGTCACCGCACGTTGGGAAGGCAACGTTGAACGGGCATGCGCAGAATGGTCACGACGCGGGAAAAGGGCGTAAACCGACAAAATCAGCGGTAAGTGTCAAATAACACTATTTTTAAAATTTATTCTCACATTTGTGTCAGACAATTAGACTGCACAGCGCCATTTATTTCTTTATATCCAGAATACCAGATAACATATATTATTTTTCTAGAGATCTTCTGGTATATTTATGTATTTTTCATGCATAAAGAAGAACAATTTTAACCAATGAATTAATTAGAACTGCTTTATTTATGATACTCAGATTGATTGTGGAGTAAAAACATTCCCTTAATATGAAAGGAAAGTACATGATTCTGAGGTTTTGTCCGCAGTATTTTTATGTAAAACGTAATTAAAAAAAAAAAACAAAAAAACCTTGTTCCATATTTTGTCATTAACAAAAAATCATCTTAAAATAAATCAGATGTGAATGATTGTTTACACGTCAGATAATATTTGATAAATCAAAGTTTTCATTTTGTCGTTTTCAATATTAGATTAAATTCAGTTTGTGTATTTGTTTTTAGTTACAAAGGAAATCCTCCAATATAAAAAAAAAACACGTTATTTATTGCCATTTAAGAACACATAATGTGATTTATATTTGTATCTGTCATAAATGTGATCCATACATCAGAAAATTATAATCGTGGCTTTTTATATGCTTAAAATGACTTCAATATAGATGCAAGCTCCCATTGACTTAGAGTTAATCTCTATTTTGCTCTTAGCCTATAAAGGCTTGCATTTACAATAACATTTCCACAATTACTTGATGAACTATCGTCACACTTAAAACAATGCAAACAAGAAGAATACTGGTTTAAAAATTGCTTTCCCATCCACATTGATAATGAATAATTTATACTTTCATTTATTCATTTAAATTGTATGCGTTCCCTATATTATAAGTGATTGAATAATAAATGACCAAATGACATGGTAATGAAATGCTCTATTGAGTATAGATAAGAGTAAACAGACGATATTTCCTAACTGTTTACTTATTTACGATGTAATTTAATACGATAAATTCCCTCGAAAAAGTGGAATTATGACTTTCTCTACATATCATCAATAAATAACGAATCATAAATCAAAGCGAAAACAAAGGATTGAAGAAAGAGACCGGCTAGCAAAACGTTTCATTTTTTTTTTTTCAATTGACAATATGTCAAAATGAAATACGTGATACGTTTTTTTAAATTTGCGTGTTGTCAAATATTTATTATAACCATTACTTAATGTTGATTACAGAGCATAAACCTACCATACACAAATATGGTTCTGAAAGAAATTAAGAAATGAAATAATGTAAATATTCAATTGATGAAAAATTACAACCTTTACGCACTTGATTACCGCGGTTTATACATTTTTACACGATGTATCTTATTTTCTAAATTAGTGTTAAAGGTTCATTTGTACAAGCACAAAAATACATAATCGATTCCACGGGCTTATTCATTTACGTATTTCTGCCATTTTGGTCAGACACAAAACGCTTTTGTTAAATGAGTGAAAACTTTTCAATGGTACCACCCAACTTAGATAGAAAAAACTTTATACCGCTTTCTATCGTGAACATATCTAAATATGAGTATTTTGTTCGGGGTACGAGGTAAAGACATATCTTACAGCTTTGCATAAAGTGTTTTTTTCTCAGTTATTGTTCTTGACCAATCACTGAAACAATCTCTTTGTCACTTGATCATTTTTAGTTTAATCTCCGTGAGTAATATCCCGATTTGCTGTTTATTTGGAGCTTTGTTCTTCTATATATCGTGTAATACTACCCACGTGTCTTCATTGATCAAAAGCAGATAGTGACTGTCAAAGATACATTGATTGTGCAGTGAGCACATAAAAAGTGCCTTAAAAGTTTGTTACAACAAATGAGGCGCCAACGGGTTGATTAAAATTTAAAAAAAAATAGTTCATATTAAGAAAATCACGAAAGAGCGTTCATCGTCAACAAAGAAAATAAATATGAACAAATAAACAACACAAACTGTAAGCATTTAGGTAAGTGTGAATTATAACCAACCTGGTCTGCGTCAAGAGGAGTTTATGGACAACCCTTCTTTGGCCCCAAACGGTCATATCATAAAGACAGGACTAGTGAATTGTTGAATGAAGTGAAACCAATTTTCTCGCCTTTTATATACCCATGCTGTAACACATTAAGTACAAAACACTTGTTTGGATATACACGGACATGACGGCACGGGTAAATCTTATTTTAAACTTATTTATTTGTTTTTTACGTACATTTTCATTTAATTGAATGTTGAATACTGAGAGTCTATCTAGCGAGTAGCTTGTAAATGCCGAAGTGTCCACTTGGCTTCTAAATGGTTTAGTGTTCCCTCGGCTTCTAAATGGTTTAATGTTCTTTTTGGTATCTAAATGTCGAAATACCCACTTGGCTTTATATGCTGAAATATTACATTGACTCCTAAATGCTGAAACATAAAAGAAATTTACTCAAACTTTGTTTTAACTATGATCTAACTTTAGTGTCCATTGTTTTATGTTACTTTCATTGCTAGTCTTACTCTAGATGTTTGGCATCACAGCAATGCCTTAAGTAAACAATTATTCTAAAAAATAAGTGTTCATTAATTATTTTAACAGATATTAAAAATTAGGAGAAAAACAAAATGATTCGCTCAATGTTTTGCGTGTGAATGTATGTGTTAATGTTTAGTACTAGGTAAAAACATTTTTATATAGAACATGCTATGAAATTAAGGTTTTCAAAAATACTGTTTAGTATCCATGAGCAAATGGTATCCTTGATTTGTTTACAATATCGTCAAGTATATCGATGTGTTGAGTAAGGGGAACATTTTCCAGTATAGCGTTATATTTGACGATTTTGCAAGCAAATAGCGGATACTAATCATTCACGTACACTGCACGCACAGCAGAAAAGTTTTTAAGACAATTTTCAAAAAAACATTTTCCTTCATAACTACCATATAATCATTTCTGAAATTAATTGTTACAAACTCTTATACATAGGGTTTGCACGAGTTGATTTTAACAACCTTTATATTGAAGAAAATAAGAATTTCTTTGCCGTATATAACACTCTATAAAATGAAGATTGTAAACCTCAGATACTCTCGCTTCTCTCCCTCTCTCTCTTCATCTTTTTTTTATTTTGACAACAAATTCTTCATATATGGTTATTCCAGAACACATCTGTATAGTATATGACACTGAATAATTCCATCTTAAACTTTTATTTCATGAAAAATCATGTATAAATTCATGGCTTGGTTTATTTACTGAACTTTAAATGGTATGTGAAACAATTGATTTTTACTTTGTCGTACAGGCAATAGATTCTGAGCTACAACATTGTATGAGCGAACAGAGGAGACCCTGATCAGACAGCTTCTTCCAGGAGTTGTATTATGTTTGCCTGCTCTGTTAGCCAATGAATTAAAGGTCAATTAATGTTCTTCATGAAGCATCTGAAGCAGCCAATGCATTCAAACAGACGCGCCATGAAGCGAGCGACCCTATGTTTATTTTGTTGTTGTTTTATTGTATTTTAGCCTTTTATGGTTTCCTTAATTAAAAACTGATTTTACCTGAGCCGATTATACTGTGCAATCCCCCAATATGTTTGATTTTATTCTCGGGCTTTTGGCATGCCAAATGTTAATGACCAATAATAAGTGTTGTATTAAGGTATCCCTTTAACATTGGTTGCATTGCATTTGAATTTCCGGTACCTAATCAATGTTCCTTTTTTACTTCCTCGGGGACTTTTCACTAGCGCAACGATGGCTGTTCAATTTATGAAACACAAGGGTACTGAAGTAGTCGAAACTGAACTACATAATTTATGATTGGAATATCTGAATATGGCAAGATGAATTGGCATATATCATAAACTAATATCAAAATCTCACAAATGATATTGCATATATTTGTATATCTTTTATCATATACCATCCTTCAGGAAACCAATGGAGTTGAAAGAGAGAACACAAACTCATCGGTAGGCAATGTATGCATATTGTTAACCCAGTAGGCTAGAGATTTGTTTACCGGTGTCGGACGACACAATTTGAGAACCGGAAGAAGAAAAAAGATGCATATTTCAATGAATTTACTATTTCGCTTTGGTTTCAGACATACTGACAATTGAAGCTTATCTTAATAAGTGGAACATTATTCGAAGATTATGGGAAATTGATGACCACTTTAATGTGAAATGCTTTTTGTATGTTCACAACTATCATTCGGTAAGGCTTCATTGTTCGTACTTTTTGATTCTGAGCGGTTCTCAAGAGAAGAAAGTGTCGTCTATAATTTTGTTTATGTACGTGTCTTTGTGTTCGAAACAGATATGGATTTATGATTGCATATGAATGAATACTTACCCTATGTTATGACTTACCCTATGTTATGTTATGATACGACTGAATCATCTGTTGTCCCCTTCTGAAGTGTGACATTATTTACATTAATTTTGCTTATATCCCGGTATCCCACTGGCTTGTATATTTTGTTTTGTTTCACATGTTGAGTGTTCTTGATTTATTTTATGGAAATCGTTTAGAATACAGTTCTATGTTCTTTAATTTGACTTACAATAGAAATCAATATAAGTATTCTATATTTTCGATGATATTTTTAATCGCCCTGGGGGTGCTTAAAATAAATACTGTATAAATAGTCGTGTAACAGTATAAGTTCGAATTCCACCAGCAATACTTAGCGCTAAGTAAAACCTTTTTTTTTTTAAACTAGGTAAAAACGCATTTCACCATTTCTGTTTCACGAATTATTAGAGCACGTAACTAAGTTGATACCATATTCATTCCTTAAAAAAACTAACAAAATTAGTTAAAGAATGATATATTTAAGTTCTTTTTATTAAAGAACCAAGAATGAAGAAATTTATCTCCAAGTATATAAGTATTGTTTAATACTAAGTATATTTGGTGGAATTCGATTCTGGTATACAATACTAGGTATTTAATATGTTACACCGTTACTGCATGCCTGCAATTAAAACCTTTGATTACCCAAAGTCCTGATTGTAAATAAGTCACCTATGTATGCATTGTTCGAGTTTCACCCCTGATTGTTTGTACTGTGTATGCAGTATGATTAGGTTATATACAGTCTCATATACTTAGTCGACCGTTTATAATTTTTTAATATATTGAGTTATGGGTTTTGGTTTTTAAAATTTTTAAATGTCATATTGGAACTGTTTTACTGCGTATGAAGACTACGTAGATAATGTTTCACAGATAGTAAGAATATAAGTACATCCAGATACGAAGTCTACTAAACGAACAGGTTTTGTGGGGATTAAGTTTCGTTTATAAAGACATCAGCGAAAATCACGAACGCATAGCCTCACGAAAACCAATTATAGTACAACAGACGGCAGCTCAAGTTACACGTTTTGTATGCAGCCTTGGAAGTATTATTAAACAGTCGCCAGTTTCATGAAACTCCTACCCCCACCTTCTTATGACATCACACATCATAATTTAGTTTAGGCTGTAACCCGATTGATAACAAACACTCGACAAACCCAAGAGCAGTGACTATCCGTGGTTTAAAGCATGGTCTTTATTGAAAACATGTTAATAATTATCACTTATTTATCTATCTATTTGTTTGTACTGGTTTACAATGTTGATGTATTTAACGTTTTAACCAGGTGTCCAATGGGATCGAAAGAGAACAAACAAGATCATCGGTATGACAAAGTTGTTGTAGTTAGTGTCACAATGTGGAGAATATCTGTGAGATCGTCACAAATGTCACGAGTGATCATGGAAAAAATCACGAGTATAGAATTCACGAGTGAGAATTTCCAATGGTATCAAGCGAAATTAGATACGATTTTTCAATGAAATTGACAAGTGCATTTTATCATACTATTCTGTTTTTATTTCCCCAGTTATTTTTCATCGGTGACTTTGAAATTCATAGCCTCCCATATCTTTATTTAAGACAAACTTTTTCTACCAAGCTAATTCACTGTGGATTAACATAAAGGAAGTTTTTCACGTTATGAAAATGATTAAAACTAATATTCTTTCATGATGAGTGATAAAATTTATATTCTATAAATACTTCTTTTTTTTTCACGCTTTAACTTTAAATAAACTACTGTTAGCAAGCGATGTTTGCTACCACTATCCTACCAAGTCTTATCATCGGAAAATTTATTTCTATTGACAAACCTCCTTTGCAAACCTACGTACAAACCCTTTTCATATAAACATCTGCTTTGATAGCAGGATTTACCGATTGAATCAATAAACAAGTGTAGACCCTGCAGCAAGCATAAGCCCGTCTTTTCAACTTTAGTCTGTAAAGAAAACCAGTCATTTATTAGTTATATACGCATATACCTTTATTCAGTATGACGTGGTTGAAATGCCTAACGTAAATATATTTCGTAATTTTGTGTCGTTTTATTGGATGTGTTTATACAACGTAATCGTCTCAGTATATACTATTATCACTTAACTCTAGTCATGTTTGTGTTTTCTTTGGTCTAAGGGCTTGTTGTTTTTTCTAGTCCAGTGATCCCACTAATACTGTTTAAATCAAGTCCATCAGAATGACCCGCTTGGAAAACTTTGTAGCACTTAGAATGCTCCTCAAGATTTTTAGATTGACAATACTATAGTCTTTTGATTAGCTTTATCTTATTTGAACTGTCTATATTTATGATCAGTGAATAGGAATATCTGTCGATATTCGGGAGGTTGTGGGTTCGATCCCTGGCACACCAAAGTCGTAAAAATGGTACTGATGTACCTCCCTTGCTTAGTGCTCAGCATATAACGGTAGTTATACGAATGGTTAGCCCGGTGTCAGGATAATGTGACATACCACATGTCTATGGCGTGATACTGCAGTGTGGCAGCACTATATATGTCTCAAGTAGACAACTAGACATAATCTCCAAATGATTGAATATTGTTGACAGAATGTTAACCCAATAAATAAACAAACAACCAAACATTAGCTGTGTAAAATCTCACATTTATGTATTATGTATAGGACATTTTTCACACATATATGCACATGTATGCCTTGTTGTTACAAATTGTATTTTAGTTGAACTCATCGTATATATACTCTGTTAGTACATATATTACTAACATTTGGCCTTGGACTTAAATGTATGGTGACGGTGATAGTATTTATATAAATAGCATATAATTCGTAGATAGACAATGTTATTTATCAATTTGGTTTTAATGTGAAATATATCTAATATAATTTTCATACAACTTTTTTTTAGCTGATATTGCATAATGAAATGGTAGCATTGTAAGTTTTCAAATGAAATAAAAGGCTTTAATTTGCATTTTCAATTTTTGTAATGAAGTCGAAGTCATGGTTTGAAACATTCAGCACTATATTAAGTCGAGTGTGAGAAAATGTTTGAGTCACAAAGTAATTAAACATGTTTTGAGAATAATGACATTTTATCTTTTGTACTGCTCTCGCTCTTTCGCTACTGGAGAGGACGAGTTTAATAATACTTTATTTATTTTTATTGCAGCTGTACAATTTAGGCCTATTTTGACGAACATTGCCAATTTATGTGGTTATAGCGCCATTGATTTTAATGTATTTAGGACTCAATTTTTTATTTTTATCAAAGTGCATGTACAAAAGATAAGGTTAGTTAAATATGAACTATGTTTTCACTATCTACGTCAATGTGCACATGTTACCAATGCAAAACTTTGTTAATTTTTATGAACAATTCTGTAAAAGTTTAATACAACTGTTATAGGACCAAAATGGCATCGAGAGAGAAGGGACAAACGTTTCGGTATGGTCCCCGTGATAGTTGTTGTTTATACAGAACCCTTAATAATCTATAATCTATATTTTGTTCTTTTATGTTACCATTTGGGCTTGGAATCTCACTTTAAGGTAATCCGTCCATCATGAAAATATAACCATGGCCCTTCAAATACTTATTAAGACTTACATGCAGATACAAGCACCCATCGACCTGGAGTTATATAGGCTCTTTTGCTCAAAGTCTTTAAAGGCTTGCATTTACTATAATCTAAAAATTCTTACGATCACTTGATGGACCTTGAACATAATCTAATGGTTGATGGATTACCTTGATTATCATTTATTTCATTTCTTTTTTATGACAGTAATTTTAACAGCATATATGTCTTTCCCTAGCTTTGACACATTGAACTGAATTTTGTACTTTAGACTGCACTCTAAATAAAGTACATGTTAATAATTTATTACTAAATTATTATGCCGTAGCGTTATGACACGGGAAGGGAAGTTAATAGTTTAAGTCATATTTCACACAAAAGAAAATTGAATAAACTAGCAAAGTTAATACTGTAATAAACCGATTGTTGTTTACACAATAAACACACAATCGGTATAAATTGTATCAGCCGTATCTCAGATGTTGATCACAGGTAGAATTCGTTCAGAGTATTTGAAGGTCATCACTTTGTATACTCAAGTAGAAAGTTCAGCACAATGCATATTTACATAATAATGATTTATAATGATAATGTATGCATTTCTCGTCTTGATTCTTACCCATAGTGTCCTCAGTGGTATAAATTTAACCTTGAAATGAATATGAACGAAGGCCTTGATTGGGGAATAAAAAATCTACAAACAACAACAAAAGTTGTCATTCAAGTGCTCAGCTGTGAAATCCTTGTAATCTAATTGAATCGTGCACTCGTCAATTTGTAATCTAGAAAGCTGTGCGTGAGCTCTGCTGAATGAAATATTGTCGGGGATGGGGTTTGGGGTAACTAAATATAGATCATTTCCAGTTAATATGGGGGCGTTTAGATCAGTTGATATTCTATTTATAGAACATATTTTGAAATCAAATGAAAAATCGATTGATTGTTAACTAGTTAAGGAGTTTAATCTACGTTATAAAATTTTCATCCATATACACGCATATAGACTACAAAATTTTAACGCGATTAACTTAAAACAATCAGTGCTATTTTTAAACACGATGACATAGATCGAAATGGAAAACTCCCTTTTAGGGTGGTTCGATTGTTTGGTAATTTTAGGAAGATTTCGAAAGTGGGCGTGGGCTAAGTTTCCGCAGTACATGCACTTGTATCATACGGACACTTTTTAATGTATTGATATCGACTTTAAGAACTCATACCTTGCTGAACGTCTACTTTCTTAATAATATTTTCTTTTCTCAAACCGACAGTCTTGTTCGATTTTAATATTTGTTCAAATGATTTGCCTTGTTGGTACTTACGTACATCGAAAACGATTTATTTAGAAAACTTACCATACGGTTAATTAGGCCTTTTGTTGATCCACGTGACCAAAATGAATTAACGATTTAATGTTTATTCGATTATTTCTCATTGGGTAAGAGATTACAAGTTTCGTTCGCTTCGCCTGATTTTGGTGTTTTGTAAATGTACATCAGTAAAATGAGTACTTGAAAAATACTTTATGACCAAGAAAGTAAAATATATGTAATGTCATGGAGTGTATTGTTTATCATTTTTAATTGATGATCTGAAGGATGTTGATAGAGTCTGAGTGTGTCGTGTTGCATTTAAGGTAAAGTCCCTGTAATGGTTCCGCTACGTCTTGGACCACTTAACCTCTACCAAGATACCCTAATGAAACATTAGGAAACCCTGGTTATCTCCGTGAAAGGCCATTAGGTCCGAATTGTAACGGAACCATTTCAGGGACTTTACCTGAATCGACATTTATACTCATTTCCCTTAGAACTTTTATTGCTTATTTAATCTACGCATGCTTGGGGTATCTTTAATATAGATCTTCAAATTGTTCAAGAGTGGTCGAATGGTACGTAAGTCGTTACCCTCTGTTCTGTATGATATTTATAACGATGTGTTGTACCGTAGAAGCGGTCACGTAGTATACAGTAAAACCTTCAGCAGCGACCACCTGTATTAAGCTCTTGATATTTTTAAGCGGCCATCTTTAAAACCAGAAGATAAAAAAGAAGATATATATTAGTATAAACTGGACTTTCATTTAAGAACAAACAGTAAATTTTATCGTTGAATTTCTCTAATTTTCTTTCTTTTTTTTCTTCTTTTTTTGCTTAGCACAGGTTTGACGTTATTCCAAAACTTTGTTTACCTCCTTCCCAGTTAAAAGTTTATTTTATAAACTGTAGGCATTATTCATCTTTAGGTATCAATCAATTATTGTCTTTACCTAGCCCCAATTGCTTAATGTAGAGTTCCATAGCATCAAAATATTGTATCATCCTTGATGTTTGATATTACTTTTTAATTAAGGTAAAGTCCCTGTAATGGTTCCGCTACATTTCGGACCTCGTGGCATTTCACGGAGATAACCAAGGTTTCCTAATGTTTTATTAGGGTTCCCTGGTTATCTTGGTAGAGGTTGAGTGGTCCAAGACATAGCGGAACCATTACAGAGACTTTACGTTAATGTTAGTTTGAAATATGTATATTCAATATTCAATGTTAGTGTACATGTCTCATTACAATATTCTGTAATACATTACAACAGAGTACAATACACTTTAAAACAATATAAAACAAATCTTTTGTTTCTCAATTAAATTTTAGACATGTGAGTACATTAAAGGTAATGTGACTTAACTGACACAAAAAGAATGACAAAAAATTGGCCACAAGAAAGAAGAAAATATATATTTGATAGAACAATCGGTCAAAAATACATTATGTGGTGTTAACACATTTCTACCTTTAACTGATGTATGAAACTGTAAATTTCATACTATTAACTCAATTGTTCTCTCTTTCTCTCATAACTCCAAGTATAATTGTTTTCTTTGTGACAAATCCTATTTTGACTTGTTTAATAGACCCAACTTTCCTTTGGTTTAACGTTGTATCACTTCTTTTCACTGCTTTTATAAGTGCATTGATTCTTCTTTTCTTTGGTTTCCGACTCATTTTCTGATCTCTTTCACCCATGCTTTTTCCCGTCTTTTGCATACATTTATATGATATTTATTCCCTTGTTGACTCGCACTGCATGCGCACGCGATACTTATTGCGTAAGAACGCGATCACACGTAATAACTACTGCGTGCGAATACGGTGGTTATCGTGTGCGCACGCGATATAGAAATATCCCCTATGTCCCCTTTTTATGCCAACGTTGAATAAATTACTACAAACTCAACGGCCATGCAAAGAACGTCACGTTCTACTTAATGTTTTACTTGAGCTTAGGTCTGGCATTATTTTACGTGCACACGATGTAAATTGTTCCATTTTATTGGTTTGATATGAAAAAGCATAAAAGGCAATCAAAAGCATAAAAGCAATGTCATTAATTTTGCAAAGGAAAGCCATTAAATGCTTTCATTGTCCAAAAGATCGCCAATTTCTTTATTTACTAAATGGAACTCATCAGTCATCAGTTTTATGCGTTGATCGATAAAAGCACGTGTAAATATAGTGTCACGTCATACTTTGATTAAATCATATCATGAATAATATATATTTAGATTTTATATTATAAAACTACAATAAATTTTAATGGCGTGTGATATTTGATTTCAAATTTATTTTATTTCGCAATTCTGTATTCATTTTATTGTGTTCTTTGTTTACATTGTTATGTCAAAAACATTTATATTGTTGAACAATTATTTGCCATCATGTCTTTGATTTGAATTACCGCAAGGTTGTTTTTTGTTGGTTTGTTTTTTTGTTGTTGTTGTTGTTGTTTTTTGTTTGTTGTTTTTTTTGTCTATGGCAACGTGGTATTTATTATTTTTGTATATCAAATAAATAAACTAAAATATTGAGATTTCACGATTTATAAATATGATGTATATCATAAATTGATACATATACATAGCTACATAATTATCCCCATTTCCCCTGGTATTTAGACACATGTATGAACCCAAGAGAAATAGCTGCTGTTTTTAAGTGAAATGATAAAGACGTCACATAAATGATGTAAAATATTTACTTTTATGATTATATTGTTGATACAGGTGGATGAGTGGTACCCACAAGTAAGCAAAATGCACTTGTTTGTATTGTTACAGTATTTGATTGTATTTTGGGTCACATGTTGAGCATGGAGCGGTTATAAGTTACACAATGTGGCTTTTATTTATAATCTTTACATGATCACTTCGCACAGTTTAGAGCACAAAAATATAGAAAAAGGCGTGACAGGTGGAGGACATGTGAAGTAGTCTTACAGGGATTTAATTTACATGTAGCAACATTTCCTAGAGGGAAAAAAAATTCCTGATGCCAGTCTTTAAAAATCGTGTTTAAAACATCGGCTTTCAATTGCCCAAATGCAAAAGCATACATGTCGATTTTAATCGATGTTGACACCTCTTGGGTAAAGCTACTTCCGGTTTTACTAACAGTGAATAAATCAGGGGCCCTTATTGGTCATTCGGAAAGCAAATCGCAAGTAGATTTGTCCAACAATGTTTAGCACCGACTATGGGCGAAATATGATTAGAAAATAGGTCAAAGCGATTACTTTTAACATTTGCATTAGATTTAAACACCGTTTCTGTTCATACTTAGACAAAAGGCATCCACCCTTTGTTTCCTGCCAATTACAGTAGTTAAAAACACTAAGCTATTCTTTTAAATAACTCAGCATAGTAATTCTTAGTATGTAAGTATGTTGGTAAGTCTCATAAGTTCAAATTTCGAAAAATATACAACTTTACTAGATTGCTCAATATTTAGGATATCTTTACTTCAGTATACAAAAAAAATCTACTATAGTTTATAATGTCATTGATCTACATCTATGATCTGATAGTATTGACCTTTCATCTTAAGCACATATGAATGTTAGCAGTTGTTCTTATTTTGAATTCATTTTCAACTTTATTTTCACATTTCTTAAACGCATAGACTGATACTCGCGATTGCATGGCAGTGTGGCACTCACGTGTAAAAATAATGAGACACCGTCATCCTACTTGGACAAAAACAATCAATGATACTTGTGCAATTTCCTAAGTTCTAATAAAGCATCTTTTCATGGACACCGTATATATTTCTTATTAATCTATAATTCGTAGAGTCTGCTCAAGCACCATAAACTTTTTGTGCCAATAAAAAGAGGATTTCAAAATAAACCCACAAAACCTACTTATTCATACACTTAATTTTAGTCTCATATGCCTCTGTTATTTTTCCAAATTGAAAACTGTATAATATCAATATTAAATTCATTATTTATTTAAATTAATTTAGTAAAAATGTCTTGTAGAAAACAAGCAAAATTACATTTCTTAACATACCGAGGGCTGACGTGAAAGTATTCTAAGTAGTTTAAACGTATTTTATTTCATATAATACATTCTTAGTGCATACCGAAATAAATTTCATGGTCAGTCCTCGATATGTTCCCAGTACACTGGTATAGAGAACGATTAGTTTGTCTTTTATACTTTATACGGGATTCGAACCCACGCGGTGAGGGTCTGAGTGAGTGTTATGTGTGAATTGAAGTGTTCTGTCAATGGTAAGGTCGGACCGATTTAAACACACAAAATGTATGTTGTGAAATAAGTCATTTCCCCATATCATGATATTCGCCTTACGTGTATTGGAGGTAAGATATTAATTTGCATATACTTTTATGCAATATGAGAGGAAGTGGGAAGTGTAAGATTTAAAGCTAGGTTAATAGAAATTTAAAATATAGACCGTCAAAAAAAAGAATGCAACATGACCAAGTACTCTTGAATCCCAGCTTAATCTAGACAAAATAGAATGTATTCAGGTTTACTGACTGAAACCATTTGCGATTTAGATCACCCCAACAAAGGTTTGAAATAGTAATAAGAACATACAAAAAAGGACATTTATTTTCGACCCCCCCCCCCCCCCCCCCCCCCCGTGGGTAGGCAAGGCGAAGAGAACAAACAATGTTTAAAGATGGTTTTATATCTAGTAGATATAAAGACGTTCTAATTTTTAATTTTCTAGTTAAACCAGGTGCATTATTTCTGGATTAATCTCTTTGGAATTTGAATCCTTTGCGCCACGTATAGCTGTTGATAAAATGACAAGTACGACCAGTCTTTCAGATATGAGTAACACCAAAAAACCTGTTAAGACTAAGAATGGTATTTGTTAGCCAAATCAAAATCAGGGACATGATTTTACGTTTTAAAATCAATTAACCTTTAACATATTAAATTCATGCACACTTGTTTGTGAATGTTTTCTCTTCAGTTTTTATTATATGGCGTAAAAGAACAAAACTGGTTATCGTTGGGAAGGTATCGCGATACACCGGTCAATACCTAGGTACTTGCCGATATTTAGATATCACTTGAGTAGCCATTAACTTTCGATAGCATATTCCGGGTATAAGATAGCGTGACGGGGTGTTTTTAAGTTTGACATGAAAGTAGATATTGATTGATATCGTGAATTGCATTAAAAAGCTGAGGTGTGCGGTTGATAAATTTCTTGAGAGATAAGTTATCATGTTTTTAAGTGCATTGTCCATCGAATCAAATCTACTCGAATTGAGGATTTTGAAGGAGACCCCACCACTAGCACCGAAAATGTCATAATGTTGAAAGCGAAAAGGGAAAATAAATTATCACGATGAAAATGGCTGCAATACTGTAAAATCTCGCGTGTGTGTGTGTGTGTGTGTGTGTGTGTGTGTTTCGTCAACTCATCCAATTATTTCGTTTTTCCGTGTTATTGTTGGGTTCAGTATCTCTGTGTCTTATTCGAAATTGAAGCTCGGGGTTTCTCATTCTTATTATCTTGTTTTTATGTTAAACCAAGATGACTTGTTCTTTTTTTGTTTTGTTTTTTTGTTTTTTCGAAGTAACAGAATTTCGTTGATTGCGATGTTTTCAGGGCGCTCGGTCGACTCAACCTGGGGACCCGCCCAACTATCACCGGTCCCAGATTCCTCCGCCCCGCCCTCCCCGAACCTCAAAGGATGACATTTTCTCTGTGGAGCGGTACAAGGAGGTCGACGACTATGTCCTGAACGTGAGTACAGATAAATCTGCCTGCACCTGTAATGTGCGGACTTTGTATTTGAAGACGTCAGTAGTCGACATGGCTGACCCCATGATTAGAGTTTCCTGAGCTTGAAAGCGATATCGGAATTGAAAATTTATCTGAAGGAGTGAATTTGAAACCTAAACAAAGGACAAAGATAATAGAAAAGTTTGAAAATTTAATTAGCACTAGCATTTTGGGGTAACAACCAATAGATATTTGATCCAGGATTAGTAACCGAACATAAGCAACAATACACCATTTTATTTCGATCGATAGGTCGCTTTAAACCAGTTGGTTTTTATTGATTTAAACCAATGCAGGCCATTTTATGCTCTTCAACATTAAAGTAAACCATCCATCATTAAAGTAAAATAATGGTCCTTCAAATGCTTAAAAAGACTTCAGTGTAGATGCAAGCAGGACTCAAAATTAACACTCGCATTTCGGCAAAATGCGAGTAGAAAAAGAAGTTTACGAGTTATGTTTTAAACCACTAGCATTTTTTGGCGAGTGGAAATTTTGGCTTTAGCATTTTCTTTAACATGTCTAAATGAGATGATTTCGGTTAGATAATCAATACCATTATTAAACAAAATAATCCCAGATTGTTTTTAATATCAAAAGCGAAATTTGCACTGGTAAATTGTTGTATGACTAGTATAAAACGCGGGTCCGGTCTGTCGACTACGGTACACAACTCACGGACACATAATTATATGTTAAAACATCTGCTGTTTTCAATTAATATTTCCCCTAATGAATATTAATACTTGATACTGCTTCATTTTCTAATTATGATTCTAATTATTAAAGTTTAAAATTACAATATTAATTTCATTTTCAATCAATTAAAGTTATCCACACGCTCGTAATGACCTTGAAAGCCTTTTTTTACACTAGTACCGGTTTCCAATGGAAACACGTCTGATGCTAATTTTGATCATCAATTAAACATTGTCAAAATGAAAGATATCCATTTTTTATTACATCTTTTGATGTTAATGAATTTTGCACAGAATCTGAAATCGACAAACCAAAGAAAGCACATAGATCTAACGCACTGGCGACAAAGACAGTAAAGAAATGGGAGAAAGAGTTGGTTGTCAAACTTAAAATGGAATCCGGACTCGAAATTAACACTCGCATTTTCGGCAAAATGCGAGTGGAAAAGAAAGTTTGCCAGTTGTGTTTTAAACCACTCGCATTTATTTGCGAGTGGGAAAAAAAATATTAAATTTGAGCCCTGGCAAGCTTCTATCGACTTTTGCTCAAAGTCTATAAAGGCTTACATTCACTATAAAATTCTCACGATGACTTGATAGACCTTGATCACAACTTAATGATGGATGGATTACCATAAAGGAAAGGAGTTTTCGAGATTTGAGTCCATTTCCATATTTTGAGAGATTTAGAGAAAAAAAAAGAGAAAATTTTTGACTGACGTGTCATTAATTCTTGACCCTGATAAGTGCACTTTTCTGATCCATGAATTGCCAAGAAATGACAACTATGCAACTGATTTTGGAGAAATAAAAACGAAAAATTTCACAAATATTAAATCCTGATCTATCGAACTTCGGAATTATCAAACTCTGGAATTATCAAACTCTGGATATATATACAAACTCCGGATATATACTCTGATTATATCGTACATTTCTTGCACTTTGATTCCCTTATGTTCTCTCTCAAATATTCTCTCTCAAATATTGATATCACCGTTTTAAACGACTCATATATGAAACCTTTTCCATATTTACCTAAATCAAACATTGGACACGTCAGTCTTATTTATCAGTTCTTGACGACTTCGTTTTTTTTTCTTTCTTAATTAAGAGACATGCCTTTGTAAAACCCAATCGACATAAAATAGCTATTTGCAGACTTGCACTCTTGCTGTGTTTGACATGCAGTTTAATATTGCATTTTCATTTACCCTGTTATGATGTTGTAGTTCTAAGAGACGGGCCAAAAACAAAAGAAAATATTTGAAGCCGTCGCTTCATCTCCAGAACTACGGAATGCACAAACAGAGGTGCATAATTTATAACATGAAAAACACTGACATGCATACATTTTTCTAGACTGGGGTTATCAAATGCAAACATCAAGACGATTAGAATAGATACCACCTGGGCAGACACAATAACAAGTACATGCAATTTTACTTATACGAATACAGAAAAACATTTTTTTTTTCGTTGACGCTAAATTCCGGTGAATCTGTGTTGAAGGGAAGGTCGTGGGGACAAAACACTCACACACAACTTGGTCTACCTATCTTACAGAGGTTGTACGTGTGTGCCTCATACCTCACTATGGTGTCTTCCGAGGTATACGTTTTGTACCTTCGGTATGAAATTCAACTTTAAAACTAACCATTATGTCAACCCCAAAACCAAACCAAGTCACATAATTTAACACTAATCCTCATCCTTAGCCTAACCAAAGTACGCAAAAAACAACAAACCGAGGTACGTATTTTCTACCTCTCAACATATTGTTTACACCCCAACCCGCCCCATTACATACATACATACATACATGTATTCTTGTTTTATAAAATGAGAGTTTTTAAGAATCAAAATGTTTCGTGTGATTGATATTCGTGGATTAGACCATCCCTGAAATAAACGAGTAATAGTCCCCCAAGAAAATGAATGATTTTGCAGTATACATTTCGAAGAGTGAGAGCGAAATTAGGCTAAGTGCATGTATTTATATAAGCACATAGCTTAGTTTCGCTCTCACCTCTCGATATACACAAAAGTGCCCTTTCAAGTTTTCTGTCTCTAAAACAGATAAATCTCCCGGAGGTAAAAGCACAGATTAGGATTTCGCTCAAGAGAGAGATTAATCCGAACTCAATGCGATATATATATCATGAGACCTAATAAGGAATACCTTTTTTCAGAGGAACTCGACTTTAGCTGGGGAAAACCACCAAACCGAGTTTTTTTTTCCTTTTACTTACTATGAAGTAAGGGTGCAGTGGTCTAGTGATAGCGTACTTGACCAAGGATCAGAAGTTAAGCTTCTAACCTCGTTGGCGCAAGGTTTTCATATCTTTCCCAGTCTAAAGTACAGGGTCAAATTCCACAACATTCTTAGCGCTAAGTAAAACATTTTATTTTATACTACAGTAAATGCCAGTGATACCACACAATGCAAAATGATTAATTTGTTATGGTTATTAATCCCTTTATGGATGCATTCAACTGTGACCAAGACTAAGCATCCAGATATTGGCAATGGGCCAATGTGATCTAAGTGTGACGTACACACTAATTGGTTTATTGCGGATCCCCACTGTGAGCTCACAGCAGTGTCACTTTCTTATCTCCTTCTTATCTAAGGGTGGGGTGGGGTGGGGGGGGTCAACAAAGAAGGGCATTTTGAATGCCATAAGTCTTGTTTCTCCAATAAAAATACCCATTATTTCATTTCTTAACAATTTTTGTTAGTTATTAAGGTAATACTTCATTTCAGCTTAGTCATTTACTTTAATATTTCATAAAATAGCAATGGTGGAATGTGTATGTACCAAGTTTAAGAATTTAAGTATTACTTAGCGCAAAATATTGTTGGTGGAATTTGAGCCTGGTTTACATGTATATAGGAACCATCAATAGGGATTTGTTTCCTGATTTACAAATCTTTTAAAGTTAAAATTAGTGTAAAGTAAGAAATTTACTTTGTTAATTGTATAATCCTCAAATATTCACCACATGCAAAATGTTCATTTATTTTAGACATCACATTTTAGTGAAAGATGAATCTACAAACACATTTATTTTAGACATCACATTTTAGTGAATGATGAATCTACAAACACATTTATTTTAGACATCACATTTTCGTGAAAGATGAATCTACAAACACATTTATTTTAGACATCACAGTTTAGTGAAAGATGAATCCACAAACACATTTATTTTAGACATCACAGTTTAGTGAAAGATGAATCCACAAACACATTTATTTTAGACATCACAGTTTAGTGAAAGATGAATCCACAAATACATTTATTTTAGACATCACAGTTTAGTGAAAGATGAATCCACAAACACATTTATTTTAGACATCACAGTTTAGTGAAAGATGAATCCACAAACACATTTATTCTAGACATCACAGTTTAGTGAAAGATGAATCTACAAACACATTTATTTTAGACATCACAGTTTAGTGAAAGATGAATCTACAAACACATTTATTTGAATCAACGGGTCCATCTTTAATAAGTAGTCAACAAAATTTAACACCAACGAAATATAATAAACTTTCAGTAATACAGTGGTAAGCAGTGACTGCTATTATCGAACTCAACTTCTACGAGACGGTTACTAGAAACATTGTTTCTTGGCCGAAACCAACGTGTAAACAACATTATAGTAAAGAGGAATGTCTCATTTCAGTACAAGAAAAATGGGAAAATAATGATACATGTATTAGTATATATCAAATACCAGTATAATGCAGTAGCGATATTTCTGCGTAAAGTGCTTTTGAGGAAACTTAAGAGTGTATTCATAATTTTGACATAACTTAACTTAAAAACAGCAAACACAGTATTTATTTTGTAATTTAGAAATATTTATATGATATACAAAGCATTTGGTCCAAACAAACAAACAAAGCATTTGGTCCAAACAAACAGAGCATTTCGAACTTGTTAGAAAGGGAAAAAGGACTGGGAGCGACCGATAGACAAAGGGCAGGGAGGGGGAGGAACGGAATTTTAAATATACAATTATTATTTTATCAAATCACTTAGCTAATCATATCCCAGCTCTATTGATATTGTGCTTATGGCTTGTATTTGTGACACTGACCTTATGACCTTGACCTTTCAGGCGCCCCCGAAGCTGCTGGTGGGCAACTTCAACGACCTGATTAAGTATCTCACTCGAACCCACGACCGCTGGGACGACATGTGCAAGGTTCGAGCCATCTTCCTCTGGGTCACCTCAATTGACGTGTACAACCTTAAGGTGGACGGCGTGCCCCCCACTCACTCGCCCTTGGAGTATTTCACAAAGATTCAGTGCAACATGGGTAACCACGCCCATCTCATATCCGGCCTTTGTCAGTAAGTAGGTCAATGTAGCTATTTTGATTAAAGTAGAGGTTTCAGAGATCAATTAGCAGTAACTTGTTTATTTGGAGTAATGTGATGTAATTTAGGGCAACTACGTTGTGTCGACGACGTATTTATTTGTTTATTTATTTATTTATTTATTAGTGTTTAGATCCTTACTTTAGCAGGCAAATGGTCAGATTAGATATGAAAACAGTCGCTGTGCCAATACTTAAACTTGTCAAATGTTCCAATACATATATATGACTTTATATAATAAATATATAGAATTTTGCAATACATATTTAGAAATTTAAAACTTTTGGAAAATATATACACAATTAAACCATATATACAAACAGTAATAGAACATATAACACAATTTTACCATACAGATAAGCAGTTTATTGCAACGTTTAACATGCCCTACCGTTTGTCCCACTAAATCGTCCGTCCACTGAAATGCTTGTATTTCGTTCAAAATTGCATAGATAAGGCTAGAGACCTTGGTATAGAGTAAATATGTATGGTACTGTTACGCTCCTCTTGAGCTGCTACCTTAGATGTTATGCTCCTCTAGAGCTACCTTAAACGTCACGCGTCTCTTGAGCTGCCACCTTTAACATCACTTGCACACTTCTCTTGGACTCTCACAAGCTACAAATGTTGTTCGTGTGAGTGTGTGGCTGGCTGGGTATGTGTTAAACTCCATAATCTAATTCACAGGCTAGTACAACCTCAAAGCTTAAAGTAAACAACAGATGTACTTATATTTAAGCAAAGTCAACTTATTCTAACAATTCACAAATCCTAGAATAAAGCTTATTGTTTCTCTAAAAATAAATGGATAACCCCTAAGTATGTCTCCTATTATGCAATTAAATATAAAGATAGAAAGAAAGAATGAAAATAAAGAAAATAGCCCAAAACCCTAACACCTTACAATTTCTAGAAATATGGAGTCCCGGAATGAAGTGAGCTTGGGGTTTATATACCCTAGCAGACTTCCACAGTTCCACAGCTGTGGAACTGTGGCCCACAGAAAAATCTGTGGAATCCCACACTTAAACCTGTGGGTTCCACAGTAAAACTTGTGGAACTATTCCACCAAAGTTGTGGAGCTTCCCCACAAAAACTGTGGGAAGTTATTTAAACAATATAAATAATTATCTTACTGCTTAAAGTGATTGCATTTAATCCTAAAATGTACAAAATATCATTTTACACAAAATAATATAAATAAATACCTCAAAAGGTCTTTCATGGAAACTTTGGATATGTTCATATGGACATAGAAAACATAGGAAGACAGAAGAACAAATAGAGCTAAACACTGGCAAGAATACTAAATGAGGATTTGTTGTTCTGTGTTTTTAATCAGAACAATGATCTAAATCATGTCTTAGTGCCAGTAAAATCATCATTTAATGAAACTATGAAGTGGCTAGCCAAAAGCACATGGTAAGACAAATTTTGAAAAACTCTGATCATAACAGTACCTGCGTGATCTAAGAGCATAATGGCGGAGCTGGTTGCGGTGGCGACTGATTACATCATGTTTTGTTTAGCCTTATAAATTGTTCTCAGAATCATTGACTCTGAACCGTACTTTAAATACCACAATCATGTAACTGTCAATCAAACGGGAGGCGGTTTCTTGTTGGAAGGCAAATGCAAAACTGTTGGGCGTACGTGACAAACTGTTTATATTTCAAATTTTCTTAATTAATCGCAGTGCTTAGCGTCGCTTGCGGTAAATTCAATAAGATTTAGAATATGACCGATAACTTAAACATACAATACTTAGTTTCATACACATTGTACATTTATATTTTCCGTCCTCGACGTCTAAACAACTCGTATTCATCTTTTGTCCAGAATGGCGGGAATTCCATGTGTCATCATCAGCGGCATGAACAAGAGTGCAGCCTATGAGATAGGCGGACCATGTGACCGGAAGTCAATGGGGGCGCAGTGGAATGCCGTTTATATCAATGATGACTGGAGGTTCCTAGACGCTTTCTGGGCGTCTGCCTGCGTTGTTGGCCGGAAGTCAGGAGAATGGACACTGGTTGATTCTGATGGAAACGTAACACAGGTAGGATTGCTCATATTTATAAGAGTATTATTTTACGAAGTTCCTGTGGACATTTTTGAATAAGAAAACTTAAACATGTGTTTCTCAAACAAATTAATGTCCCTCCAATAATATTAACGTCATTTGAGGATTTTGTTTACACAGGGTTTCTATATATACTTAAATACTAAGAGACCCTGGTATACAGAAGACACATATTGTGCTACGTAACTGTTGGGTCACATATATTAACATTATTCTGACTAATAAGCAATTATTTCCCTAATTCTCCCAGTAATACTAAGCTCTAAGTAATATTTAAATTCTGAAATAAGGTAGAATTGCATTCCATCATTCTTGTTTAACAAAATATGCAAGTCCATGACTGAGTTGACATAGATTATAACCTTAAAACTGAAAAACAAACGATGTTTGTTAAGAAATGAACTATTTGTATATGGGTATATTTATTAGAGAAATTATAAAGACGAAATTCGCTTGTAAGTAGTTAAGTACTGTGGTTGGTTGAATTGTCCATGTTGTTACTAACACCATACGTTAATCGCCAAGAGAGGAGGATCACTTTCGAAACAGTTCTAACGGCTTTTGAACGGGGATTCAACCAATAACATCTTTGTTACGAGGCTGACACTTAACCTGTAGCACACCTTAGAAGCCAGTATCAGTTACTTCTTATATATTCTTGCATTTAAAAGATAACGTTTATATTTACAATGCAGTCGGACAACTCTTTAGCCGCTAATAAATGAATCAGGAATAAATGACTATTTTACCCAGATTACTACCTGCTATACTGGGGCCATAGAAGATTTCTACATTTATTTCATCCCATAAAAATATGAACAATTCAAAAATGGAAAGAAAAAGGGGAAAAATAGACTTGTTTTGAGATAACAGTTCATATTTTGAGTATGAGTACAGGCACTACTGGATCGGTACAAAAACAAAAACAAAAACAAAACAAAAAATATAAAAATAAGGTTGGTCGGGCTAATGGAAACATTTATGATGCCTAATGTTTTTTTGTTTGTTTGTTTGTTTTTTTGGTTGTTGTTCAGGTTGGCTTTCTTAGCAAATATTAGCTATAAAGTGCAATATTTGACATTTGTTGGTCGCTAATCAAATATATGTGATAACTAAATAATCGGAATATCCCCCTTCAAAGGAGGACGAGGACACGTCAGAGGGGACAACCCAACACAGGATCAACGAGTTCTACTTTATGCCCGACCCCGACAAGCTGATATGGACCCACTTTCCCGACGAGATGCAGTGGCAGTTGCTGGACCGTCCGGTCACCATCAAAGATTTCGAGGAACATCGTGTACATACGGGAGAGGTTCCATTACCTGAAGATGAAGCTGATGCCAAACAGCCAGGACAAGTGCTGTCCTCACGTCCAAGGACGGCGAGATAGAGCTTGTGTTCTCTCTGCCCGTGTCACAGAGTGAAAACTCTCGCTTTAAGTATATGTTGTACAAGGGACAGAAATCAAAGACTGACGAGGAAGATGTGTTACTCGACAGGTTTGTCATGTTTGAACATACAGCAAATCTGTTAAGGTTCACGCTGAGGTTTCCTTTAAAGGGTAAGTTCAAGATGGACATTTTTGGATTGGATGTGACAGAATCAGACATTTTTGATCTGGCATGTACTTATATCATTTCGTGCAATGAACCAAAGAAAAATTGTTTGCCTCTTCCCGATGTACCGCCCATTGGATGGGGTCCAGGTGCAAATGCTAAGGAAGCTGGTCTTAAGCCTATTACGCACGATGGAGCGATAATTGTAACAAAGGACGGGAACGTTGAGATACGTCTTGCGGCAGAGAAGAACATCCAGTTGCACCAGATGCTGAAGCATGCTCTAATTGACGAGGCAACACTTAGCAATTACGCTGTAACACGTCTCGAGAACGGCGAAGCTGTAGTGAACATTCGCTTACCACAAGGGGGAGAGTATGCCCTGAAGCTGTATGCGGATGATGCTGGTAAAGAGGGCGTGGCACCGAATGTTTTGAACTATCTAATTAAAAGTGATGGCAAGAACGTGAACAATGCACCGTTCCCGAACATAAGCGATGGTTCTCTTGGTAAGAAACCTGCGGCCGATGTTATGGGCGTAAAGGCGTTAAGTCACAAAGGTGGGAATATTCAAGCTGGTGCTGGAAGAGCCAGAGTGGAGTTCCAGGCGCGTTCAGGCGTGCAGATGATGGCAGAGTTGCACAGTAGCGATGAACTTGCGTGCAAGAGAATGTTGGTGACACCAAAGGAAGAGAATGGCAAATGGGTTTTCGATTTGGATATGCCAGAGTCGGGGGAATATTCCCTCAATGTGTTTGCTTGCCACAAGAACAGTACAGACAGAATCTATAATGTGCACTCTTATCTGGTGAAATCAGAGGGCAGAAAATTAGACGCAGCGGAAGTGGACTCAAGACAACAAAGCAAACACGTGCAAACTCATATTCCTATTGAAACAGTGCAAACGTCTGACAACGAAGTTCTGATCCCCATTCCACCAGGGTTTGACGATGTGTGCGCATCTCTTTACCGTCGCAATGCAAATGACCCACCCAATGCGAATCAAGTGGATATCATCGAACAGGACGGGATACAGCTGGTCCGGGCTAGACTTCCGGAATTTGGCGAATATCAGATGAACCTGTATGACAGAGACGAGAAGGGGGTCCTTCGGAATATTGCCAAGTACCAGATCAACAGAAGACCGCCTGGTATGTACACTAAAACCTCACTCTTTCGAACATTGTTACTGAATACCCATTGGTTTTTCGATTTTTTTTATGTCCCACACTGTTAGTTTATTCATTTGTTTTATTTGCAGGTGGACATCAACTTTTTTGTTTTCTACTAAAATTGAAGTAATGATATCAATAATTATGTATTTCTGAAACACTTTTTAGGATATTCATTGCGTAGGTTATGTGGGTTAAGATTTTGTTACAGGAAAGATCAAACTGGGACAATTTTGTTTGAAATATGAAGTTTATTTTATGTGTAAAACAACGCGATGACGTTTTGAAAAATGAGATATACTTGCATGTTCCCTTAAATAAATAATGCAAGCATATGCTATTATTAACCGATTAATTAAAGGGTTTTTTCCTGTGTGATTTTCTCACATTTTAACTACATACATGCATGCGTATTTCTATTATTATTTCGAATTGTATTAGTATAATCATATTACCTTGATAGTCGTATCAGTTTTTAATTCACATACTCCATTTGTTCAATGGAATCGTACAATAACAGTCATTTTATCTAGACAGAAAAAAGGAGCGTGTTTACGAGAAGCCATTTAGGCCTTGAACTTGTTGAAAACAGAGTTAGAAAACATATAATATTGCCGTATTTCATCACATATAACTCGCTACGCTCATCATGAATGTCACGTGATCTGTCACTGTAGGGGAACTATACGAGGACAACACGAAGATGTTGATGCAGAATCTCGGTGCGCAGGCTCCCATCATGGAGCAAGAGGAAGATGATGGATACGACCAGATTAATCAGCAAGAGACTGATGATGATAAGAAGAAGCGCCTTGAAGGTATAGGTGCCATGCTAATAGATGTCCATCTTTTTTTCCTTTTTTGTTGTTGTTGGTGGTGATGCTGTTTTTTTTTTTTTTGGGGGGGGGGGGGTGCGATATTGGCAAGGTTTTCCCTTTGATGTTCTTTTCAGCGGCAGCTGTATGGTTTTGCTATTACCCAAGATTTTTTCACCGGATATCGACCAGCCAGTACCGTAACTTTATAAGATCTTGTGGTACATCTAGTGACCAAGCATGCCGCCGAATATCTTTTTTTTAAAGATATATCTTGTTCGATATTGAAAGCGTTTTTTTTTCTCCAGATATGGCTAAAAAGATCCCTTGATATATAAATATTGAGACATATTTCAAGATATAGAGGAGTCACCAACCATTAAAATATGGTGTCCAGGGCACCTGACACGCCATTTTGAGGGTCCTATGCAATGAAAGGTGTTCTACAATATTTTTGAAACTCAGTTTACTGATTGCATTTTGCCAATTTTAGAGGACGATAAACTTGACGTTATTTACAAGTTGAAATCAAACACAAAATTCGTTTTCTTTTTAATATACCAAGTTTTAATTTATTAAACTTACTTTTCGTTTTAGCTTTTACATAAATGTATACAAGAAGAACTATCGTATGTTTCAAATTATCAATACAGTGACATGTTACCGTTAAAGCAGCTCGTTCACAGATGATCGGTAGAAATTAAATCTACTCCCTTCGTAAATGTTGATAAAGTCTTTGTTTCCTAACAAATAAACTCGGACAGTTTAGGTCAAATTGCACAGGAAAACGATATTTTCGTAAATGCAACTTCGACGAAATCGGTTAAATTTAGAATATAATGTCAAGGCGAACACGTTCCACAACATGGCGTCTTCACCAGTTCAGTGTAGCAATTTCGTGAGCTCATCCTATGAAGTTAGCGCATGTGGAAAAAGTGAATGAATTAAAAAAAATATGGTTTTATCAGTCTAAATATAGTTTCAATACCGTCTGTGACGGTATTGTCTGTAATTGGGAAACCACTAATTTTTCACGATCACGAATGGTTATATTGGGTGATAATGCGTGTATAGATGAATATTGATAGACATAATACACACATATTGTTATTAATCATATTCTTAATCAATGACCATCTGTGAACGAGCTGCTTTAAAAAAAGGAGGACAATTGTCTTTTATATAAAACTTTTATTTAAAACTTTTGCATGTAAAGTATATGCGTGTATGTGTACCTCACATTTTCTAGAACTCCACAAATATTTTTTTTCCATGAAACTTCAACACAGATTTAAATAAAACTGATTTCAACGAAAACTTATGGTTATACAGTATTCGTTTTAACTAAAACTGTCCACGTTATTCAGCACTAGGGCTGAAACGAGGCCATTATTTTTATCCTGATACACGTCATACTATTACCCGCGGATACTCGGGTAGACATTGCATTAAAAAAACGATTGATTGGTGTTTACAATTTATAATAACTAACCATTTTAGTAATTGATTTTAACACATTTCACTAAGGGCTTAATGATACAGACTTTGTACACCCAAAATACGTCTATCTTTAACGAATGTTAAGATAATCTCTTGACAGGGTGTAGAATTATGTAAAAGAATATCATTATAGACATGTATATCTGTTATAAAGAAAAGAAGTACACGAGGTATCATTCTAGAAAAGGCCGACTTCGGGTAACGGGTGATAATTTTGTACCTTGGTACTGGCAATTTTCTACCCGACACGCGAGTACCCGGGTACTAGTTTCAGCCCTATTCAGCGTGTGATATTCTGTAACTTGCAGAGGAACAACGCCGCGCGACCAGACGACAAATCCAGAAGGCAATTGACATGAAAGACGCCGAGATGCTGGAGCGGTACATAATGGCATACGAGAATCTGAATCCTCCATACGATGACGAGGTCTTGTTGAAAGCTCGCAATATTCTCGCGGCACTAGACGCAAAAGAAGGTAATACGATATTTAGTTATTTGTGCTTTTTATTGTTATTTGCTTTCATTTTCCCTTGTAACTAAGATACTGTAAAATCACGAATTTTCGCTTTCCCTCATAACTTGAATACCGTAAATTCAAGAATTTTCGCTTTCCCTCGTAACTTGGATACTGTAAAATCATGAATTTTCGTGGGTCACTTATTTATGTTCTCTTTAAGGAGTGGTTTATCGACGAATACATGTATTTCGTTCATGCAGCAGAGCTCGTATTTTCTAGACCATGAATCCACGAATAAAGGAACCCACGAAAATCTCTTAAGTACAAAATCAATAAAATATAATGCCGACGAAAAGAGATGATTTTACAGAACGTTATATGTCACCAGGCTAAACCATTGAAATGTCTGACCAGACTGAACGTTATTATCTTTTTCGTATTTCTTTTTGAAATTCTCATTTGAGTAGAATGTAAAAGGAAACCCCAATTTTTAAGATTCCTGTATAAAAACATGATCCACAGTAGATTTGCCAAATGTTAAGGAACTGAATGCCTTTATATCACAGAAAATAAAATCTGGGGAAAAAAATCTGTCCGTTGAAAAAAATATTGAGAAATAAATGTATAAATATTCATAGCTTTAGGGGTAGTTTTTGTATAAATTTTGGTCCTGGCACAAATTTATTGGTCATTTGATATTTGACATGCAAGTTTGACAGTATTTTCACCTTAAACTTATAGAATACTTTATAAGTTACACATTGTGTCAAAATATTTTGAAAATATCATTGTAATTTGTTCTTAAACTATAATTTAAAAACGAAATATTTCCATTTTTTCAATGCCTTGTTCTTTCAACAATTTTTTGCAGTCGGCGATGTTCTACCTTAAGCTTAATCTCTAAAACGAACATGGAGACCCCTTATTTTTAATTCATATATCTCTTAGTAAGAACTTATGTGCAAAATGAAAAAACAATCTGTCCGCTGAAAAAAAACGAAAAAAACACGCGTGTTTACGCGTGTTTGCTGTTTCAGTAGTGGTAAACGCACTGGTTTTCACCAAAGCGACCCGGATCCGTTCCTTTGTTATTTAAACGTTATTTTGAGAGAATTTCCACATCAATGTAAACGCAAATGCCACCATAAGTGCAAATAAAAGATTTCCGTTAGCTATGTCGAGCTCTGTCCAATAACTGAAAACAAATTTATTTCAAATTTAAACAATAAGTTAGGCTTTATAGACATTAGAATGATAGTTCATGGTTTGTCAATTGCTTCACAGAACTGACACAGGCATGCCAGAGACGTGACCTTGACTCCCTGAAGAAAGCCATTGCACGTGCCAAGGAGGTCAACTATGAACACCAGCTTGACCTTCAACTGGCCTTGGCCAACCGATTGAAGGACCAACTAGAGAGGATAGAAAAACTGCGCCACTCGGTTTTGAACCTCGACAGCAAGACCATAGCCGAGATTAAAACCTATGGCAACCCGCCAGATGGCGTGCACCAGTCCATGATGGCGACCTTCATATTGCTAGGCAACACGCCCAAGGACGTCCGCGTAAGTATTGCACTTTGGTCTTGCTTTAGAGTGTTAAACTATGTATTATAGGAAACTACCTATATGCAAGATCTACTGCTTGTTTATTTGTAAGTTTATATATTTGATTCTGCCATTTACATGGAGCATTAAGATGAATAATAAAATTGTCTATATACTGTGAATCTCAAAAACTTGACATTAGTGGCCTGCATTGGAATTACAGAATGTGATTGCATAATGAACGGGTCTGATAAAAAAGAGGTCACATTTCATTTAAAGTATAAAACGAGGTAGGCTGTAAATACATGTATAACTGTGTACATATCAAAATTATGGAAACAAATATAATTCGTCGTTTTCAGAATTGGCGCACGTGCCAGGCTCTAGTCGGGAAGACGGGACGCGAGTCCCTCATGCGGCGTATCTCTTCGTTTGACCCCAAGGACTGCAGTCTATCTGTGGCTCAGATGGCAAAACACATGATAGAAAACTACACCATGTCCCAGATACGGGACGTTAGTGCTGGAGCCGCCACCTTTTTTGGATGGGTAAGTTTAAATGTATACAGAAAAACATCTATAAATTATAAACATTGTTCATAAATCATAAAAAGTAGATTTTGTTATGATTTTTTGTCAATTTCTATTCATTTTAATATAAGGTCATTTCGTTTTATTTTCAAATAAATCCGAAATAAATGTTATAAATGGTGCTTTTAATCGGTATATGTGGTCATTTTTCGTCAGATTACTCTTTTATTGGGCCTTTGCAAATATGTATAATAGTAAAAATCAATTGAATCTTCATAAAATGTTGGTAACAGATTGATTCTTTATAAAAGTATCACTCCAAACTTGTTTTCTTAAGGTAAAGTACCTGTAATGGTTCCGCTTCATTTCGGACCTCATGGCCTTTCACGGAGATTACCAAGGTATCCTAATGTTTCATTAGGATGCTTTGGTTATCTTGGTAGAGGTTAAGTGGTCCAAGACGTAGCGTTACAGGGACTTAACCTTAAATTAACTAGACCAACACGTTCGTGATTTTCGAAAATACGCGTCGGAGTCCAGTTGTAACATACATGACTGATAATCCGAATGCTATTGGTTCGAACCCCATTGGGGCAAGGATTGTTTATGGCTTTCCCAGGCGGTAAGTACTGGTACAACCCAGGAACCGTCGGGAGAGATGAGTATACAAGTAAAGAAAACTAGTTACCCAATCAGCGTAAATTAAAAAAATGATTATCAATATAGATATTCGAAAAAATTCGTGAGTTAATCATACGTCACGTAACTAATGAATAACTAGGTTTCTTAAGTCTGCATCACTCAATCGTTCTTCGAAAATTAGTAAGCTGTGTTTCTAGACGCTTGCCAATCAACTAGACCAAAACTGTTTTCATTGATTTATATTTATTGTGCTAGTTTAATGAAAAAGAAAAGTAGCATAAAATAACATCACTGGATACGATAGCATAGAAAAGTGAACTGTTAAAAAAAAGTGTGTTAACCAGAGAAAACATGGTTCCCTTCCTATCACCTTCAGTGACACTTGATATGTTTTAAATGTTCCTGGCATAAAGCCCGCCGTCAAACCATTTAATTGTTTTGTTATGACAGTTCGGTGAAACATTGTATCAATTACGATCGATCCTTGTTGCCAAGAGCGTGCCTAGAATAACTAGAAGGGTACGCCAAACTTAAATTACACTGACAATGTAGGGCTGTTGTCATAGAAACGAACTATAATTGATGCCGCTAATCTATTTCAATCAAATACAAAGTACCTTAACTCGAGTTTTTAATGGTTCTCTAGTAGCGAATTGTACGTTTTGGAATACAGGGATATGCCGGGATACGTACCAGGTTCTCATCGACAAACGATAGGCATCGATCAAAATCGTTCCCATGAAATAATCGCTACACATTTGAATAATCGCTGGCGCTTGTTATAGCATTTGATATACATGACCAGGACAGAAATGCACTATATTTGAGTTGGCTGCATAAATGATGTAGATTTAAAAGATATGGGAAGAAAGAGGGCAGACACATCTATATTGGTTTAAGGTTAAATCCCCGAAATAGGGAGGTCATTGGTTCGATCCCCGCGCGATATTACAAAGTCGTAAAAAATGGTACCGGTATGGCTCTATTGCTTGGCGCCTAGCATAATTATATGGGTAGTTCAGTTCCAGGATTGGAGTACCTAAGCACCTAGTATTTTGGTATTTTTTATTTTGGGTGGGTGGGGAAGTTTAGGTTGACTTTCATGCGTATTTATTTTTTGGCATATTTAAAACAAATTGTCTACAACTGACACAACGAGGTATTGTGTAAAAAAGCATATGCGTGTTATAAAATATTTTTCTGCTGTAAACTTGTATGTTTTTACTTGTGTATTATCTTCATATTTTTTGTATAAAATGTTGAACTGATTTTTCAGCGAAAATTATCTAGTTTTGTTCAGTTAATTTTTTTTTCAAAATCTGATGTTGAGGAAGGGTCGAGCAACAAGTTCTAGCAATATTTTAAGACTAATCGAACATATTTATTTATTTATTTATTTATTTATTTATTTATTTATTCAAGGTAACTGTTTCAATATTTGCATTTATGTAAGTGACAATTTTTCCAAGTATTTATTACATTTTTTGTATTTTCTTCCACGCAAAGCTGCAGGAATTCATTAGGGAGGTAGCAAATATAATGTCCGGTGATCATTCATCGGAAACCCTTTGTTCTGACTGTCTAAGACGAGCACGTGATCTAAATAACAATAAAGAAAATCAAAGTAATGAAAATACAGAGAACCCTGATGACGAGTACTCTGATGGTGACGCCGACGATGTTGAGCAATTAAAAATGTTAATTGAAATTACGACGGGTAAAAAGCTCGTTCCTGTCGAAAGAAAGAAAACACCTTCAGACCAGTCACAGTCTGAAACCGACAGTGGTCAGTCTGTGTCCTCTCAAAGAAATAAAAGACATAGGCTCCCGCCTCTGACTGCTAAATCCAAAGACAATACTTCAAGAAAACAAAGAGATAAAAAGAATTCAAAAGTATCAGAAAAATTTAAAGAAGTGGAAATTTCGCATAAAAAATCATAACTAGGGAACCCCTTAAGCAGTTGGTGAGACAATATTTGACAGGTAACTCTCGATATTTTAAGCACGGTATCAGTGACGTCCCCACAGTGGCCACATTGTACAGTGTCCGCACCCCACAGTGTTGTTGGTATTTGTTTCCTCGTCAAGTGGACGTAACAACTTTAAAAATGACGCTTTGGAATGGTTCCGCTATGTCTTAGACCACTTAACCTCTACCAAGATAACCAAGGTACCCTAATGAAACATTAGGAAACCTTGGTTATCTCCGTGACATGCCATGAGGTCCGAAATGTAGCCGAACCATTACACGATCATTACCTTAAAATCCATTTTCCCTTACACCTTTCTTTATAGACGTGTTCACATTTTACATGGATGCTTTTAAGTATTTTAGAGATTTCAGAGTTTTT
>CM037781.1:490548-540548 GCA_021229015.1 Solen grandis | reverse complement strand
TTGAATCCCCTTTGTTAAATGTGTGTCAAAACATATGTGGTGAAATCAAATTTCTACCACAGGCTTGAGTCTGTGTATTATTTTGTCATACTTTTACCACACTAATTATTTTTATGTCTAAAGCTCTTTAAGATGTATGAAGAATTTTGAGTGATTTTTTGAAATCTGATTTAGTGAATTATTTTTCGAGAATATTGCAGTCTTTGTGATTAAAGAATTTTGGCAATGCTGGTGTTTAGACATATTCATTTGCATGAATGTTCACTGCATTTTTGTCGGGCAATGAAATTTTCGTTGACAAGTTGTTGGATACCATCTTTATTACATATTGTGCATGTTGCATGGCAGAACACGCATACAAATAATTCCTCGGATATTAACACATTTTATACCTTTACCTCATGAATATTCATGTACAAATTTTCTTGACTTGATGAATATTAATTTACAGTAATTTATATAGGATATAAAACAAAGGAATGTTCCTTACCTTGCAGGCTATGTAGAATCTAAGATAAAATATTGTATTAACAAACAAGGGAGGCCATGATCAGACATGATCATGAAAGAGCTAATAGATCCTGGTCTCCTCTGTATGCCAGTGTGTCTATGTGAGTCTTTATGAGAATATCAAGAGTAAAGTAGACAATATGTTTCTTTACTAAATGCACCCACCAGCATGGATACATATTCAGCAAAGGGAATGTCAGCGACAAATAATGTTCTACTCATGATGTATATAGAATATATATTTGGCTACGTTTCGTTCTTTTTTGGTCTCTTGATTCTGAAATGTTCAAATAATATAATATATTTTAGTGCTTGTCCACATTTTTGTGTTGACTGAAACAGTCTGTTATAAATGCACTCTCGTGGTTATCTTGAAGTGCGCAATCGCGGATTTTAAAATAAAGGAGTTTGATTGGACAAAAAGTATATCGCGGATTTGGAATATTAGGGAAGTTGATTGGAGGAAAATGTATGTCAAATGTTATTTTATGAAACTGCAAGTTGTTGTCTTCTCCATGAATGTCGTGAGGAATATGTTGTAGTAATGATACTGAGACGTGATCTTAAAAGTTTTGTACGCTCCGAATCATCAGTTTTATAATCACCCAACCAGTGAAATCTAGTCGTATTTTTCAATTCAGTAACCACCTAGTCAATAAAACCAGTGCAATTTTTTCATTGACTATTATGTGTGATTTTTATGTTGAGGATTGTGCTTAAAGGTCCATTGAACAAGTGTTGTTGGTGCATGTTTATTCTCTTTTGATATGTATTAATATTTAATTATGTTTATAATCTAAAATAATTCCTCGGGGATATACATGTATTAAGTAATTCAAATAGCATGACTAAAAATGCAAATTGGATGTCAACACTTAAATGCGTGTAATAGATTTGGTTCCTTTTCCTTTTTTGGTTAAAAAGAGCTTTTCATCGATATATGCAGTTTTATTTCATAAAGCGAGGCAATAAATTCGTAAGGAGTTATGAAAAAGTAGACTGAGTAGGTGTTTAGGAAAAGAGTGTATTACGTGCAAATAATAATCAATAGAGAGAAACAGACAGACAGATAAACAGGGAGAGAGAAAGATTCATATGGAATAATTCATAACATTATTTAAACTTCTCTCTGGTACTTCTGAAATAAGAGAATATGCATTCTTGTTCTTTATCTTATGTATGTACATGCATATGAATGCTTCCAGATATTTTAAAGGAAAAAACGACCATATATAAATTATATTATTTATTCACTTTTTCAGTCTCTTGGCATGATCGAAGAAATAGAATCGACCGGAGGTTCAGGAACAGGAATGCCGAGTCGACCGCCCGCGAAACAAGAGCGACCTAAAACCAAGGTGGGCAGCAGGGGTCAAGCCAAGCGATAGAATTATTGACTCCTTTGTTTCAAACATTGGACTGGAAATTGTTTTTGTTAAATTTGGGCTCTCTTGTTTCAAACAAAATTCTTTGCTTCAGACATGAGAGTTTCGACTTTTTTTTTCTTATTTCATACATGAATGTGTCGAATCCTTTGTTTCAAACGTATAACTGACGATTCCTTTGTTTTAAACATAGAACTGTCGTCTCTGTTTTAAATATCAAACTATCGACTCCATTTTTAACATTGAACTGTCGACTCTTTTTTTTTTTTCAACTGTAAAATTATCGACTAAAGCATAACAAAAGTACAGCCTTCATCTTTTGTTTCAGATAGACTTATTTCTTTCCAGCGATCTTAAGAATTTGAAGTAGAAAAAAATTTTTTTAGCGAAAGTAATCATTTCTTTTCTATTCTATTAAGCTTATTTTATGGATTATATGAAACTGATTTCAATTCTTATGTGTTAATCTTTTTTCTGAAAATCTAAACCTTAAAACATATTATGCTTGATTGATTTATTTATTTGTGGTGGTGTATGGCTGATTATATACCCATGAGTACCTTGACACCCGAAAGTGAAATTTGTCGTCTTCGTGTATAGTCCTACTTTCTTAATAGATTCCTTTAATTTTATTTTAAGAGAGGAGAAATCAGCTGTGTTTTGCGCACGCTATAATAGATTTTCATAGAGCTATGTACATACACGTATAGCAAAATAATTTCTTAACTGTGATATAATCTGTGATAAATTCAGAAATTTCAAATGTATATATGTATCATTAGTATCAACGTGTACATTGACATTTATTATCACCAAGTCTCAACTCGTTTTAAGGTAATCCATCAAGCATTAAATTGTGATCATGGTCCATAGTAATTGCAAGCCTTTATAAGCTTCGATGAAAACTGCCTATAACTCAGGTCAATGGATGTTTGCATCTACATTGAAGTCTTTTTAAGTATTTGAAGGTCTGTGATTATCATTTAATGATGGATGGATTACCTTAACATCTCATTCACAACGTTTAGTTAATGATAACATTTTTTTTTTAAATTTAGAGTTTCAAATGTAGTTGAGACTTTTAAAACAGCACACATTCGAAATATTTATGTTGTAATATTGTTTAAAAATCAAATTGTTATAAAAGGATGTCGTTTTTAATTTTGTCATATTTTGTTGAGTATAGACATTTTGAATCTGACTATGGAAGGTTTGTGTAGCTGTAAATGTTGATACTTTATATTTTGAATATATATTTGATATGTGTATATTAATGTATACAAAATGTTCGTGAATGTGCTATAGTGCCTATAAAATAGAGGTTTCCATTGAATTAGTATTAAGACGGAATAAGTGTATATAGTAAATTTCCGAACTGTTTTGTTTTCAGCAAACCATCTATTGAAAATCTCAGCTGGTATACTCATCCCTGTAAAATGCATTGATCGTCCTATCTATGTAGAATTGGCTCGAATTTCACCAACAATACTTAGCGCTTAATAATGCATAAATTTATAAATTAATTAGTAAAGCATTCCACCCTAATCGTTTCACGAAATAATTAAATACACGACAAATCTACCATATAGACCATTACACCAGAGGATCGGCAATTCCCGGTATAAACCGCTGATTTAAACATACAATTCAGTGACTGGGGAAAAATCTCGAGTATATCTTTTATTTCCCAATGAACAATGTGTGGAATTTTACACCATCATGTAGATTAGGTGTACAAGGAGTGCTCGTTGATTTACGTAGGTTTACGTTTCATTTCGGAGTGAAATGACCTATTAAGTAACAATATTTGTTAAGAAAGGTTTTGGATTTTTTAAGAATGATGAAATTCGTCCTTAAGTATTAAAATAGTAATTAGTATGGTGGTTAAATTTCAACCAGGGCACCATTCCAACTAGCCAGTTTGTATCTCCTCAGCAGACGGAGATCGAGAAATAAACACTGTGAGTGGAAATAGGCTTGAAAAATGGCGCTGTCCATTAAAATAATGCTAAAATTAGTTCAGTATTCATATATTGTTTATTAAGAATGAGCAGCTTTCCTTTTTGTTTTGGTTGAAAATATGTTGGCTTCAAACAGTAAGTATACCGTGTTGCAAATTGTTTGTGCTTATCATAAGAGATTTTGGTTATGATTGAAAATATGCAGAATTTGTTCAGATTGTTGTTCGTTTTTTTAATTCTGTGTGTGAAAAAAACAAACTGAATTTAAAGTATTTATGTATGGTTATTATGAAATTGGTTTGTTATCTATTTTTAAACATACGTGCGGTTAGAGGGTAGAGGGGAAAAGAGGGGGTGCTTTCATTCTCGGACCCGAAGTAACCCGAATGGTCTTTTTAAGAAATCGCCGCATTGATCCTGAACAGTATTACCCTCGAGTACTTTAATGCCTATTTTTCTTACGCCCCTTTGCTTTAATATTATACACATTTTTTTTCCTTTTTAAATGATTGGCTAGATAAGTTTTTTAAAGCCTGGAACATACAGAAACATTTGTTTTATCTGTGACCAGGAAGGTAGCAGCGTTGCGTGATTCGGCCCTGGGGCCCGTTTCACTAAACTTCGTACGAAAAAAATCTTCGTAAGCGTAAATTCACAGATGTAAAAAATAGTATTTTCCATTACAAAAAAGTATTGTGTTTGTATAATGCAATAAATTGGGTCATCAAACCTTATGTTTTATTGTGAAAATAAGAAATTAGTAGACACTGTGAAGAACAAAAGACTTACGACTACGATCAAATTTGTTCGTACGAAGTTCATTGAAACGGACCCAAGGAGTGCTCGTGCATTCGTCCCACCTCATGACATGGTCGCTAGGTACGGACATGAAATAAGCGACTTACGGTTTTTTATGCGTCTGTACTCTGTTTCTATTTCAATGCACTTCTATGTTAAATACAATACATATCATCTGTATCACTCACAATACGCTTCATATCTCATTTAGCCTTTCTATTTATTTTGCATATTGTGCGATGTTTGCCTTTGAAACACAGAGAGCTTAGTGTTCTGATGTTATAATGAAATAAGGCATATCTTTATTGAAATGTCTTAACCACTTAAAATAGCATTCATGAATGTAAAAATGCTGCTTTCAGAATAAATATTTCTTCTCAGTATTCGTTACGAGCATTCTTCGTGTTTCTTATTATTTTCAACTTTATACCCATTTATTTACTGTTCACCTTATGAGTTGATGTTTACTCACCTAAATCTGTAAGTATTGCTAACCTATTTGAGTTAACACTGTTTATCAAATATGATAAGCCCAATTCACCTAATTGGGTGAACATTACTCGTCCAATTCACTAAGTAATGCTAGCATATGTGAGTGTGTACTGTTCGTCTAATTAATTTAGCATCACTAACCTTCTTCAATGAGTAATAGCCATTTATTTGAGTGAAAACTGTTCACCACATATGGTGAGCTTTACTCACTTATTTAGAGAGTAATGTTGTCCTATTTGAGTGAGTACTGCTCACCTATAATTAACCTTGGCTGATACTGGCCAGTCAGGATAACGGGATTTCGACACACATACGGAAGCTACCTGAGACAAACTAACGAAAATTATCGTCTGCCTAAAACATCCTTTATCGATTTATATGTAGGTAATGATATTTTTTAAAATGTTATGTTAATTAAACAATGGTGAAAATATGTAGTTACGGTTTGCGTAATTCCGACAGTCGGTAAGGTGGAGTGAAATTCGTTCTATTTCCCAAATCTAAGACAAACTATGAAAAATGTCTTCGTTGGATCAATTTGTGCGGGAGACCTCACGATTAGCTAAATGAAGCTAAAATCAACTCGAATCGGTATATATGCACAAGGTTTTAATTTAATCATGTTTGTTTACTTTAATTTCATATTTATGAACATTGTTTGTATGACTTAGAGACAACGTGCACCTGTTTGTTGGCTTGCAGTAGGTCGGTGGTTCTACCCGGGTACCTCTGTGTACTCGGGGTCTTCCTACACCTGTAATTAGTTGGACGTCGCTATATGATTGAAATACTATCGCAGCGACGGTAAAACCCCAATACAACTGCACATGTTTGTTAAAATGCGCGTAGCTATAGTGCGCATATGGAAGTGTATACTCACCAAATAAGGTTAATATAAAAGGGCAACAGAAATCATTTTAGAGTAAATTTTCAAGGCATGTTTCTGGGTGATCTTTTTTAGACAGTAAGAAAATAATTTTGCTGGTGTCATTAAATTAACAAGGAATACAATTCCAATTGTGAATCAATCTTAAAAATACAATCGCATTTTCTAACCGTTTTTAACACACTTAGTTCCAAAAGAAAAGGTGCATATTTTTAAATTTCAAATATTTCACTATCTATCAAACAATTTAGTTTCATTTTTCATACTAATATATATTTTAATATATCTCGTGTGTAATTGTCATCGATCTAGCCCAAAATCTACCACGTGGCATGTAAAGATTTTTTTTTTTCAATTTTGGTACCAATAAAAAAAATCGATGAAAAATCACAGCAAACAAAGTATACACATTCTTTTGGAACTTGGTGTATGTACAATTCTAGCGCAGTGCTAAAAGGGAGAGAAAATGAGTTTGTTATAGGGGCTTTCAACCAGCGACCCTTATATCTAAAATGGCAGTCCTGCAATTTACACGCTAGGCTTACGTTAAAAATGAGTATTCTTTAAAGTGTAAATACGTTAGTTGTCTAACTCAACATTTTTGTTCTAGCATGCTATATAAGATCACTATATTCAAATCGCTTGTGTTATCATCCTAGACGCTCAGTACTGGTCTTAAAAAAAATTACTGAGAGGATTTATTTGAAAGTTCCCTTTCCCAAACCGCGTAGGCCTTAAAGAAAAAAAAAGATCTAAACATGACTCTAAAGTAGGATTTCGGCTAAAATACTACCTGATCATACGTCCTAAGCACGTCGGTCAAATGTAGTGCCCAGTATGACTGCCCTGTAAACCGGTTTCAAACATTTCTCGGAAAAAAGGTGAAAAAAACAAAAACACTTTAATACACTTTTCGATATAATGTTCAGCCCCGAAACAGGTTTCAGTGAGAATCTTGGAAAAGTGTTTTGATGAAACAACTGTACTTATGAACTATGAAAACGCACGCCTGTATAATGTACATTTCGAGAAAACAAAGAAAATAGTTCAGCTAGTTTTAATTTAAAAGACAACTTTCTCTCTAAGTATAAGCATTTTCTACCGATGAAAAAGCATTCAAATATTCATCGCCAGTAAGGTTTTTTCCCTTGCATGGATGTACAGATAAGTGTGTGAATACTGCAATTGTTACCTCCCCTGTTTTTCATTCTGATAATATCTTCTTCTTTTTTTTGTCACTGTCACATGTTGTTGTAAAAATTGTACAATGACGACTATCGTTTTATTGGTTGCGCATTTGAGCTTATCTTGCGTTATCATCCGTAAATAGGTCGGAGGTGAGGTAAGAAAGCTATGCCACAAAACTATAATCAAAGCAGTAGATGTTCTTTCTTTAAAGCATTTCGTTCACAGTTGATCGGTAGAAACGAAATTTTTTTAACTCACCTTCGTTAATGTTGGTGAATTCTTTGTTTCCTGACAAGTTTAGGTCACATTACACGAGAAAACGTTACTTTACGTTAACACACATCGGGAAATTTCAGTTAAATATAGAATACGGTGAGAGGGTACCACCGAAGCCGGTGCTTGCTATATCAACTTGCACAATCCGAAAATATGGCGTCTTCAACAGTTTGCAAGCGTTATTAGATTTTTTTTTCAGCATGTGGAGTGAGCGCAGGCGCAAAGAGTGGGTGTGATCAGTCATATGACGGTAAGCGGTAAAAGAAATTCTAAATATAGGTTTTATAATTATAAATACAGGCTCAATACCGTTCGTAACGCTATTGCCTGTGCTGGAGAAACCACACATTTTGTCAAAATCACGCAAAATTGCATTAAATGACCATGCGTCTGTAAATGGATATTGAGGCTATACACACAGATAGTTTCAAATTAAATTCTAAGTCGATGAACACTATGAATGAGCAGCCTTAATAGATTTTATCACACGAGAGCCGATCGTACATATGTGTTTTGTACTGTACACGTTGAGGGGGATGTGTTTAACAACGATGGAACGTCGATAATCGCAAAGGTCTATGGTTGAAAATTTAGAGGATTTGAATACAAGCAAGGGTTTTCTTTGGAACACATGTGTTACTTGCTGAAGCGTGACGGACAGACAGATAGACAGACAGACAAAAAGACGGACGGACATATAGGCGACGGAAAAGTTATCCCTTTGTGTCACCTCTGCTTACAGCAGGTGACACAAAAAGGCAATCCATGTGCTGTTAGGTAAAATAAGGATATTTCTTCCTAGCCAGTAAATGGACAGGACACACACACGAAAAGTCGAATTTAAGAAGAAGTCGATAACCAGAAGAAGTTACTTCAAATTCCAATACATCACGCAACAATTTGGTTATCAAGCCCCTCGTATTACTGTGTAAGTTCTTCTTTTAGATATGAAACATTTACTTATGTTCATTACGGAAGTCGAGATTCAATATTTTACCTCACACAAGTAAATAATAGGACCCCGTAAACGTTTTATCACTAATACGTTTCCGTAGTTTGGAATGTTGTAAATCTATCCATTATCGTACTTAGGTGTAAATAGGTGCATTCATCTACATATCAAACTTTGACAGTGAGCAAACGTGTCGCAATATACTTTGTAGATAACCAAAAAGAAAAAGGGGGCGAGGGAGAGATATTGCTTTAAATAGTGTGAGGTAAATTTCAGCCTACCTGTATTTGTATTTCTATGGGAAGGTTAAAGCTGTTCGTTTTGATAAAACTATACTTGTATAGGGTGCTCGCCAAGGTAGAGTCTAATTGCATTCATTGCAAATGTAAAAGCACTGGCAGAAGATGTCCGGGTGTATGCGAATGATAACCCTAGTAAAGTGCTCCCTCCATAAAGATTACTCTCTACAACGGTTTTCTCATTATAACATTACACTTTACAACGGTTTTCTCCTTATAACGTTACTCTTTACAACGGCTTTCTCCTAATAACGTTACTCTTTACAACGGTTTTCTCATTATAACGTTACTTTTTACAACGGTTTTCTCATTATAACGTTACACTTTACAACGGTTTTCTCATTATAACATTACTCTTTACAACGGTTTTCTCCTTATAACGTTACACTTTACAACGGTTTTCTCATTATAACATTACTTTTTACAACGGTTTTCTCCTTATAACTGTACACTTTACAACGGTTTTCTCATTATAACATTACTCTTTACAACGGTTTTCTCATTATAACGTTACACTTTACAACGGTTTTCTCATTATAACGTTACACTTTACAACGGTATTCTCATTATAACGTTACTCTTTACAACGGTTTTCTCATTATAACGTTACACTTTACAACGGTTTTCTCATTATAACGTTACTCTTTACAACGGTTTTCTCATAATAACGTTACACTTTATAACGGTATTCTCCTTATAACGTTACTCTTTACAACGCTTTTCTCATTATAACGTTACACTACAACGGTATTCTCCTTATAACGTTACTCTGTACAACGGTTTTCTCCTTATAACGTTACACTTTACAATGGTTTTCTCATTATAACGTTACACTTTACAACGGTTTTCTCCTTATAACGTTACACTTTACGGTTTTCTCATTATACGTTACACTCACAACGGTTTTCTCATTATAACGTTACACTTTACAACGGTTTTCTCATTATAACATTACTCTTTACAACGGTTTTCTCCCTATAACGTTAATATTTACAACGATTTTCTCATTATAACGTTACACTTTACAAAGGTTTTCTCATTATAACATTACTCTTTACAACGGTATTCTCATTATAACGTTACTCTTTACAACGGTTTTCTCATTATAACGTTACACTTTATAACGGTATTCTCCTTATAACGTTACTCTTTACAACGCTTTTCTCATTATAAAGTTACACTACAACGGTATTCTCCTTATAACGTTACTCTTTACAACGGTTTTCTCTTATAACGTAACACTTTACAATGGTTTTCTCATTATAACGTTACACTTTACAACGGTTTTCTCATTATAACGCAATAAATTTTCCCCTAGATCTAATAAATTCCATCTTTTAAACTTACTTCCGTTCTTTGTCCGAACGGTAAGAATTACCTCCTTTTAAATGCTACATAGGTCATGTATCAAATTATTAATCGTTCTTATCCCCGTTTTGTTATATAATAGATTCTGAATAAGCATACCATGGATAAATCCATTAAATAACATTGTAAATGTAAATAAATTCACGTGTTTTTCAAGCCACTATTCCGGTGTATATATAATATTTACACGACCATTATTTCTTGTAGTAGCAAGATAGTAATTAAATGATTTGCTCATTATTGGCAATGACAGTGCCCTCAAGTGCAGCATGTGTAATTTTTGAATATTATAATATTTAGTTTCGTTGTTTTTGTATTTACAGTGACATTCTTGGGACTCTTGTGATTCGTTTCGTCAAGAGTTTCAAATAATTATGATAGTGAAAAGCATCATAAATAACAACTGATTATCACACATACACAGCTTGTTGTATTTGTATTTACATCATTATTTTACATACAACTATGGTCACGTCTTAATATTAAAAAGTGTTTGACTGTATTGTAAATTCTTTAATCTGTATACGAGTATTCTGGATGTTAACAAGTACTTTCTCTATCACTCCATATATTGTTTATTAGAACTTGAAGAACCATGTCTGCAAAACTAAACCCATTACCTTAAGGTTTATGCCCTGTAATTCACTTCCGGTAAAGGTATATGCCCCATAATAACCATCAAAGCCATGCATATAACTTCACAATATAAGCTTTTATAATGTCAAACCATGGAAACTTTAAAGGCAAATTGACATGTTATGACATATAACAAAACTATTTTATTACCTCTCTTTATAATTTTGTTGTCATGAGTTATCTCCCCAGAAAACTACAAAAAAGTGATTTTCTCCATTTTCCTACGGTAAGTTTAGATGTGTTCATAAAATTTGAATGCGTCTTCTACCGTGAGTTTTCCTCGAATATCAAATTTCAGTTTTTCATATTTCCTACAGACTTCAGTGTTAACTTAAATACAGATTATCTCCCCTACATCTAATAAAACCTGGAAAAACTCTCGGTGAAACATTTTTTATTTTTGGATGTCTTCAAAGTGACAAAGTTTCATGGAAATATTTCCATCCAGCGGCAAGACATGGAAAATGGGTAGGGGGGGGGGGGTATACCTTAAGCAAACGTTAAATTGATTGCCTGAAAATCATCCTCTTTGTCTCTTTCTCTTGATATAACTATACTTTTTTCTTCTTTTGATGAATATATGTATACTCGCAATAATCACGTGTGACCTATATATATATATATATATATATATATATATATATGTGTGTGTGTGTGTGTGTGTGTGTGTGTGTGTTTGGTCAATATATTGAATTGTATACGTCTGGATAGATTATCTGTTCTGTTCTGGTAACGCGGAAATGGCATAATTTTGTATTCCTAAATGTTGCGTAATCAGCAGCCGTGGGTTATCAGACGATGGCGTACCGAGGCATCCATACAGAACAAACCTTCCTCGTAAGGACAATTCGAGAGGACGGACAGATAATCGATCCCACTGCAGTGTATATGTCAGCGGCTAATAATCATCCCTATAGTTAATATTCGTAGAAGAGGACTCATACTGGGCATAACAATAGGATGTGGTCATTTCCTGAATTGAACATCTATACACTTGAGCGTAATATTAACATAAGGTACAGTACACCATCCTCTTAATTTTTATTTTATTTATTTATTTATTCTTTAGAAAGAAAAAAATATTTATGCTTTTTAAAGGTACTAGTGTTTATTAGGTGGATTTCTAGTCCCTAAGAATAATATGGATATTTTACGATGGGTAAATCCCGTTGTCAATCGGTATGATTCAAGGCCTTAAAACACTTGTTTTTGTTGAGTAATTGTTAGATAGGATAAGCACAAAAGCTTCTTGGAAAGCTGTAAACCTGTAAAGCTGTTATATATGTATGTAAAACACAATGTCGTAGGATTACCTGGTTGCACAGTTATTTTTTGGATGATAAACTCTTGATGCACGTAGAATACATCACATTGTGAGAAACTTGAATATAGGGAGAAAATATGAACCCTACGCGTCACACGAAATAAAAAGACGTGGGAAGAAGACATGATCGTGTGTGTATTAAAGATAATACCAACTGTCTATTATTATACGCGTGCATATTTTACATAGGATTGACAGCACCACGAGGAACACAGCAGGTAGACTGTAGTTGTATATACAGTAAAGTTGGGAATTTCGAGGACTTATGAAAGTGAAAACTTCGGAAAATCGGGAGGTTCGTAAAAAGCAAAGAATATTTTCATTGAAGTAGATACGATGTTTGTAAAACTGCTTCTCTGATAATTGTAATTTAAATGTATAAACTTTTGGCAGTTTGTTTAAATTGAAAATAAGTAAAGAAAGTGGTGACTAATGTTATCAATGCTGCATACCTTTTGTTTTGTTTGATTGTTTGCTGGGTTTTACATTTGTCATTTAGAGATTATGTCTACTTGAGACAGATTGCTGCCACACTGCAGTATCACGCCGTAGTCATGTGGCGTGATACCAAACCCAGTGTCATTATCTTGAAACCGGGTTCACCAGCCCCGATTCTACCCTTTTATGATAAGCGCCATGCAAGAGAGCTATACCAGTACCATTTTTAGGATTTTGGTATGTCGCGGTCGGGGATCGAACCCCCGACCTCTCGCCTCCGAGGTGGATGCTCTAAACACTCAGCCACCGAGAATTAAAAAAAATCGCAGGAAAGACATTAAGAGAGTTCATATGTGAATTTTCATTTGTTATTGTCTTTATTTGTTCTTTATAAAGTATATTAATATAGTGATATATATACCAAAAGGGGCTGAAGAATAAAAATAATATATTTAATACTGTAAAATCATTAATATGACTTGACTAGTTTAGTTTACCGTTGTCTCGACAGTATTTCAGTCATATAGCGACGTCCAGCTAATTACAGGTGGAGAAAGACCCCGAATGCACGGAGACATCCGGGTAGAACCACCGACCTACCGCAAGCCAGCTGGAAATTCGGAATGACCCTGCTGGGATTCGAACCCAGTGACAAAATCATTAATATTCGTTGACATTAATTTTCGTTGATAATGTACCTAAGGGGATTTCGGATGTATATTTATTCGTGGATCTATGTTCTAGAAAACGTAAGAGACAAGTTTTCGTGGAAATTAATATTCGTGGATAAAGCCCGGCACCACGAGATCGACGAAAATTAGTGTCCCACGAAAATTTATGATTTCACAGTATGATGCAATCTTCAAAAAGGGGGAAAATTGAAGAAAAAAAATTGAAACGCACTATTTTAAGTTATGAAAATGAAACACTTCCTGATGTGTAAATAATTTAACATAAAAAGTCAATACATTCATAAAATGACAAATGCTAGAGCACTAAACTCCTGCAAGGTTACCTTTACCTTTGGAACACCTCGGATTATACCTTGCCGTAACCAACACCACTGAGATGATCCGATTGTGTAGATTAAAACGCGTGTGCAAGGGAGGTCACTATGGAGGTGTTTGAAAGTAAAACTCTACAAATAATCTATTCATGACAATATAGAAGATCATATATTTATTTTCAGAGATGGTTCTTTTACTCCGGTTATTGGTTCTTTCCTTCCATTTACTGGATATGGTGACGCCACAGCCCTTGACACAGGAGGTGATTGATTACTTGGGAGACCACTTAGACATCAAAGTTGATCCAATCAGTAACTTAGACAAAGACCCCGACACGTATTTGGTCAACGTCAGTCTTCAGCTTACGAATACAGGCAACACAGACATTAATTCTTCAGGGTGGGTGATATATTTCACAATAATGTATGGTGTTAAAGAGGAGATGTTGGGCTGTGGGCTGGAAGTTATTCACACCAATGGTTTAATCTATTACCTTAAACCTCGAGATGGTTTTGTGTTCAAAGCACAATCACCATTAGCTTGTAAGTTCAGAATGAAATACCATGCCAGCGCAAGAACAGATTTTATGCCAAACTGGTATGTCACGGGAACAGGTGTTTATCCCAGGCTTCTAAAAAGTACGACCGGAGAAGACATGTCATTTGTTGGTTCTTTTGATTCACCAGAAAAATGGAAAAGGGATCCAAGAGATCGGCTAAATCCTTTCACCCCTGAAGAGCGATACCAAATGAATACACCCGAAGAAGATGCGTACGCTGGTTTTCAAATACTCCCGACACCTTTAAGTATGACAGACAATTTCGGAGAGGAATTCATTCTTGATAAGGATTGGGTTATAGTAGAAGCTAATGAATTTCAAAATGAAACAAGTTATCTAAAAAGTGAGCTCAATTTAGATACGGTTAGATCTAAACCATCAACCAAATACATCGCCTTTGCCAAGTTGTCTCAAAGTGACAATGGCCAAGCAACCAATAATGAGGAGGAATACAGCATTTATATGAACATCACGGTTTGCTCTATAACAATAACTTCATATGAAGCTTCCGGAGCATTTTATGGCATTCAGACACTTTTGGGTCTTATTAGAACAGACGCAAGAAAAAACAAGAAAATCCCTGTTGTTCAAATTAAGGATAAGCCAAGATTTCAATACAGAGGGCTCATGATTGACGTAGCAAGGAATTTCCACTCAAAGACAGATATATTGAAAGTTCTTGATGTTATGGGAATGTACAAAATGAACAGATTACATTTGCATTTAACCGATGATGAAGGCTGGAGAATAGAGATACCAAATATAAATGCTCTCACGAAAGTCGGGTCAGTTAGGTGTCATATTGAAGATATAGCATCTCCATGTTTGGTGCCTTCTTTGGGATCTGGGCCATTCAGAAACTCCTCATCTGGATCAGGACATTTTTCTGTAGATGAATTCCGACAGATATTGAAATTCGCAAAAGAACGCCATATTAAAGTCATACCGGAAATAGATGTTCCAGGTCACTCAAGAGCCGCAATAAAATCAATGATTTATCAAAATGCAGTCAATGAAAATCATAACTCAGGGAACAGTTTTATGCTCGGTGATACTTGTCCAACAATATCAATCAAAGAATGTGAAAGAGAGAAATTCCCATACCTGTGGATTGGAAACACAATAAATCCATGTATGAACTCAAGTTACCAATTTATGGAAATTGTGATCAATGGTATTAAAAGTATTTATGAAGGAGTACATGAACTTGAAGCTATTCACATCGGTGGTGACGAAGTAGTGTTTGCTGACTGGGATCAATCCTTTATTTGTAAACAGAAATATCCTAATGTTTCGAAATCCGAGTTGCACAAACGCTTCATGAAGAAGATTTCCAATATGGTCACTAGCAAAGATATTGTTCCGGCAGTATGGGAAGAGGGTGCGTACAGGTCCAACCGTCCGGAACCAGTTGGGGATTTTAACGCGACTTCTGTCTTTGTTTACCCTTGGAATAATGTTTGGGAATATGGCCACAGTGGGAAAGCAATACAGTTTGCAAACAGCGGCTACAAGGTCATCCTCTCACTGGCGACACATATGTTCTTCGACCATGCACAGGAACCTGATCCAGAAGAAAGAGGACTCTACTGGGCCACGAGATATACAAATACCCACAAAGTGTTTGCTTTCAATGCTAAAGATATCTATAAAAATGCAAAAACTGGCAAATATGGCCAACCCATTGATAAGAAATTGCTATGTGGGACAAGCGATTGTCCTGTGCTTTCTAATGAAGGTAATATTGTCGGAATGCAGGCTCAGCTGTGGAGCGAAACAGTACGAACACCAGAACAGCTTCAGTACATGCTCTTCCCGAGGCTGCTGGCTGTCGCGGAGAGGAGTTGGCACCAAGCAACATGGGAAACGATTGAAAATGTTACTAAAGCAGATGTTGAAATGGAAATAGAGTGGGGTAGGTTTGCAGCGCATATTGGTAAAATGGAACTCCCACGATTGGAGCATAAAGGTGTCCGCTATCGGGTTCCTCCTCCAGGAGCATATGTCAAGAATAGAATATTGAAATGCAACACTGTTTACCCATATCATGTTGTCCAAATGTCATTTGATGGAAAGATGTGGAATAGCATTCTTGGACATGACTGTGAGACCGGGGTACTTGTTGAGACAGGTTTCAATACTGTATACCTTAGGTCTGTCTCTCCGGTCCTTTCTCGACCAAGTCGGATTGTTCATGTAGATATTCCTGTTACTTCAGATGCCTCTCTCTTTAGACCGAAACTTTGTACTCTTATTAGTGCTGCTTATCTCGCGTTTGTGATCTACTTATTTGCTGGCTACTGTGTCCAAGTTTAATCGGGGCATGGATTATTCTGGTATAAGACTGAGAGATAGAGGATAAGTTTTGGTTTCAGTGGAATATTATTTTTAATTCATCGAATGAGTAGGAAAACCAATATTTCACGAGTGGCACAGCCACGAATGAAAATATTGATTTTCCTCCTCACGAGGTGAGTTAAAAATAATATTCCACTGTAACTAACTTTTTTTCTTTTTATTCAATGCCTTTCTGCGAAGCTTTACACAATTTTATCGTGAATTTTACTATGTGGGGAACCCAAAATTCCCGACATCGTATGAATCGTTATTCGGTATGAAAAAATATTCCAATAAATGAACACAAAGCGTATATTCAACATTTCTTTCAGGTATTTAATCTTGAAATACCTTGAAAAAATATCTTAGTGTTTTTTAGTAGTCCTATTTCAATACAGTGAACGTTATAAAAACGATAATGTTCACTGTTTGAAACAGTGAAATTGCAATTTTTAATTTTCTGATATTTCCCTATAATCCATCGAAAATCATAAAATAAATTTTCTTTGTTTTCACTTTAGATCTCGTAAAAGATCGGCTAAAAACGTAAACCGGTCATCCATATGAATTAATTTCTCGCTCAACAGACTTCGGATAGTATTTTGATGCAGTTGCACATATTATTGCATGAACGCGGTTTTTAAGAGACCACGGATAACTAAAAATAACTGCCTATTTTAAAAATGTGCTGTGTGGTATGTACGTGTAGAGTTGGGTATTAGCCATATAAACATACATGAATCTAGTGTTTTCGGGGGGTTTTGTGTGTGTGTGTGTTTTTTTTTTTTTTTTTTTTTTTTTTGTTGTTGTTGTTTTTAACGGGAGAGACTTCACACGGGATTATGCTGGTATTGTATATAAAATAATGAAAAATATATATATATTTAATGCCATGCAATAAAACAGTTACATTCTATTACCAGTTGGGTATCGTGAGTTACCGTGACCCCATCAAATGTATGGTTATGTTAACCATGCTTCGCGCGTGCGCTTCGCAATTTAATATCGGACAAAAATAGTGCAGTGAAAGTGATGTGCTGTAGTTGTTCATACAATTGTTATAAATAAATGATACAACTGTAATACGCTAAGCAGATAGTGAAGACGATGACCGTGACATACACGGTGATGATGGTGATTTTGATGGTGGTAGTAGTGGTGGTGGTGATGTTGTCCTGCATTTGGAAAAATGTTCATCACGGTCGATCATCCATGCCAATGGTACAAGCGATGTTGGACCCCGAAGTGCGTTTGAATGGAAAACATTAACGCATTTTGGGCTGATCCCATAATGTATTATACCCCCACAGTGAGTCATAGGCGCAAAAAAGATATCTAAAACATTTCATTTTACATCCATATATCAGAATTCAGCTCAGACAAGAGTGACAAATACATCCAAAGAAAATCACCGACAGAAATTCTTGGGTCATGTGTATGACAGGACCATCTTTTTTTTTTTTTTTTTTTTGTCGCCTTGACTTTCTTAGGCTGTAAACGTGGATCTTGCATGTGCCACACATCTGGAAGCAAATTTGTGCCAAGTTAATCCAAATTCTTAATATGTACAACAACATTTAAAGCCCGGGCACAGAAAAAAAATGCCACTTTTTAGCCTTTGACCTACGATAATGACCTTGATCTTTTAGCTTGTGCAGGACACATCGTCTTCTCTAGAAGAACATTCATGCCAGGTTATTTCAAAATCCATCCACGTATGATGGAGTATGATGGAGTTTGAGCCTTAACACAAACACAATGTTCCCCCTTTCGACCTTTGACCTCGAACTGTAACCTTGATTTTTGAGCTACAGACTTTGGTCTTGCACACAACACATCAACCTCTATAAAGAACATTTTTTATTTCATAATCCATCCATGCTTAACGAATTTAGAGCCTGGACACAACAAATGTTCCCCTTTTCTGCCTTTGCCTTTCTGCCTTTTAGATACAACAAAATGCCACATATCTGGAGGCTTATATGTGACAAGTTATTTCAAAATTGTTATATGTAAATCAACATTAAGAGCTCAGGCACAAATAATAGTGTCACTTTTCAACCTTTGACCTGTGATTTTGAGCTTGACCTTTGAGCTACAGACCTGGGTCTTGCACAGAACACACCCTCTTCTCTTGTTGAAAATTTGTGCCAAATCATTTCAAAATCCATCAATGCATGATGAAGTTAGAGCCCAGACACAAACAAAATGTTCCCCGAAGACAGTGACCTTGACCTTTGAGCTTCAAACCTGGTTATTGTGCACGACTCCCACTCAGGACACACTCTTCTCTTGTTGAACATTTTCGCAAATTTATTTCAAAATCCATCATGCATGATGGAGTTCGAGCTCGGAAATGACAAATGTTCCATTTTTATATCTTTAACCCCGTAAAGCGACCTTGACCTTTAAGCTACAGGGCTGGGTGTTACACATGACACATCGTCTTCTCTAGAAAATTATTTGTGCCAAGTTATTTTAAAATCTATTCATGTATGATGGATCTAGAGCCCCGACACGACGAAATGTTCCCCTTTACGACCTTTAACCCCAGATTGTGACTTTAACCTTTGAGATCCCGAATCTAAATCGTAACACATCGTCTCAATGTGACTAACATTTCTACTAGATCACTTCAAAATCCACACATGCATGTAGAATTTCAGGGCGGACATGACGTTTTTGAACTTTGACCCCAAATTGCGATCTTGACTTTTGAGACGACCTGTTACGCAACACATCGTATCATGTGAAATATTTCAGTCCTTAACCAATGCATTAGTAAGGAAAAAGTGAGACATGGAAAAAAAGAAGAAGGGGGAAAAATGTCTACATAAAGACGAGGAAAGGGAACAACTGATTATTTCAAAAAGAAAACAGGACGGACAAGGGAAATCATTTTAGCCACGCACAAATATAATGATGAAAGTACAGGACGGAAAAAGGGACACACATGGATTATATTCATGCGCCAATATTAAGTTGAAAGACGGACGGACAAGGGTAACACATGATTATGTCTCAGCCAATAAGTTGAAAGACGGACGGACAAGGGTAACTCATGATTATGTCTCAGCCAATAAGTTGAAAGACGGACGGACAAGGGTAACTCATGATTATGCCCACGCCAATATTAAGTTGAAAGACAGACGGACGGACAAGGGTAACACATTATTATGCCCACGCCAATATTAAGTTGAAAGACAAACGGACGGACAAGGGTAACACATGATAATGTCTCAGCCAATAAGTTGAAAGACGGACGGACAAGGGTAACACATGATTATGCCCACGCCAATATTAAGTTGAAAGACGGACGGACAAGGGTAACACATGATTATGTCCAAGCCAATAAGTTGAAAGACGGACGGACAAGGGTAACACATGATTATGCCCACGCCAATATAAAGTTGAAAGACGGACGGACAAGGGTAACACATGATTATGTCTCAGCCAATAAGTTGAAAGACGGACGGACAAGGGTAACACATGATTATGCCCACGCCAATATTAAGTTGAAAGACAGACGGACGGACAAGGGTAACACATGATTATGTCTCAGCCAATAAGTTGAAAGACGGACGGACAAGGGTAACACATGATTATGCCCACGCCAATATTAAGTTGAAAGACAGACGAACGGACAAGGGTAACACATGATTATGTCTCAGCCAATAAGTTGAAAGACGGACGGACAAGGTAACACATGATAATGTCACAGCCAATAAGTTGAAAGACGGACGGACAAGGGTAACACATGATTATGTCTCAGCCAATAAGTTGAAAGACGGACGGACAAGAATAACACATGCTTATGCCCACGCCAATATTAAGTTGAAAGACGGACGGACAAGGGTAACACATGATAATGTCTCAGCCAATAAGTTGAAAGACGGACGGACAAGGGTAACACATGATTATGTCCACATTAAAGACGGACGGACAAGGGTAACACATGATAATGTCTCAGCCAATATTAAGTTGAAAGACGGACGGACGGACAAGGGTAACACATGATTATGTCCAAGCCAATATGTTGACTTGACTAGTTGTGTTAACCGTCGCTACGACAGTATTTCAGTCATATAGCGACGTCCAGCTAATTACAGGTGGGGGAAGACCCTGAATGCACGGAGGCATCCGGGTAGAACCACCGACCTACCGCAAGCCAGCTGGAAGGCTTCCTCACATGAAAATCTGAATGATCCTGCTGGGATTCGAACCCACACGGTGAGGGGCTGAGTGAGTGTTAAAGGAAGGACTATCACGTTATTAGGAAAAAAAAGAGTAAAAACTCCAACTCTCTAAAAATCCATTCTCCTCGCATTTGATGAAATAAAATAAAAACAAACACTGGTTTTCCAACCTCCTCCCCCTTTATTGATTTTATATATTTTTTTAACATTTTGTATTTTACAGTTTTTATGGTTTTTGTAATTTTTCGGTTTTTTATTGGGTTTTTTAATTTCACTTTTTTGTTTGATTTTATTATTTTAAAATTTTTATTGGGTTTATAATTTTACAATTTTTTTGTTTTATTTTTAATTTTTGTCTTCACTGCCTCATCCTGAAATGTAAAATAATAATATGCAATAGTATTATTATAGACAAGAGGGCCACAGTGGCTCTGGATCACTCACCTGAATAGTATCACCCTAATTATCTGGTGAACTTCGAGCAACCAGTCAAGGATTACCTTATCTAATCATCTGACTTTGATTATACAAATGATCAAATATGACCAGTATGCCTTTTTTTCAAAGTTATCATCATCCTTGTTTCAGCATTTCTTTTTTGATAAAAAGAGGTGGTTATTTTGCCAAATTACGCTGAATTATGATCAACATTTTTAATAAAGAAGATTTTTTTCAATTTCCATATGGGTTATATAAGAAAATGAGTCGGGGCCCTCTGGAAGTCTTATTTCTCAGGGGATTGAATTCAGGTGATCATTTGTGTGAAATCAAATTAAATTCTATCCGAGGAGATATAAAGAGTATATAAAGAAATTAGCCAACCATGGGGACCTACTTTTCCAATAGTTTGTCTTTATTTTAGCAATCATGGTAGCGGGACATAAGGTGCCAAATAAAGTTCAATTCTTTCTACTGGCTTAAAGGAAGAACAGTTTTCATAAATGTTCTATATAGCTTGTCAGTCTGATGATCATTGGATTCACGTATTTTATGGGATCAATTTATTTTAGCAATTATGGTAGTGGGTCATGAGGTGACCATTTGCGCAACATGAAATTTAATTCTAACCATTGGTTTCAGAGAAGATCTTTAAAGGTGTGTGTAGAAAATCATTTTGATTGTGATGGACATTCTGAATGGATATTTGAAGTTGTATAAAAATATCATTTTGATTGAGATTCTGAATTGTTCAAGTCTTTTTTAGAAACCATTTTGAAGGACCACTTCATGACATTCTATGCCAAGTTTCATTCTGTCCAGTGATTTCAAAGAAGACATCATTCAAGCAAATTACAAACATATCTACTCGGCAATTCCCGATCCATACCGTTGAATATTTATACATGTATTTCAAAGAAATGGTCGAGGAATTCCGAATGAGCAAATTATCTATGACAGACGAATGGCGACAGACGTAGGATGATCACACTGTGCTCTGGCGAGCTAAGAATAATGATAGTGTTAATCACAAACAGCAAATTCAGGTGGTGCAAAGTTAAAAAAAGTGTTTTTAAAAATACATCAAATAAAACATATACAAAATAATCATTAAATCAGGTATGAAGAAGATTCATCTGTAGTCCATCTTTACATTTTGTTCTTTTTTTAATAAGATAGAAGCTCGGGTGGCGTCAAATTTAACTTCAAAATCACTGTAGGAAGGCTAGATCGTTGGCAAGAGTTTTGACCTATTTTAGAAAGAGAGGATGAGGCATACCTTTCATCTGACCCCAGTCAGGCTGCATCATTGTTTTCCTGTAATATACAACGAAAACTAAAACATAAAACAAAACCTCGCAAGAGCACCGCCAGTCGGAGCATTATACGCCCGAAGGACATGTTACTTCTCTAAGAAGCTTTAAAAAGCAGGGTGATACTGAATTAGCAAAATGTTATGAAAGAAGCACAAGCATGCCAAAAAAGATAGGTCAACTTTGCGAACAGTTTGAAAAGACTTAAAAGTTAAATTTTGGACCTATGATAAACCACAAACTCCAAGCGGACTTAAGTTCAGATGCTCTTACTTATACATGAAGATCTGAACTAGGTTTCACCTTCACTCTTATTCCGAATTTCTGATAATGCTATTTATAGCCAGCCAATGAAATCGTTTGTTATATACAGCGGCATTTATTTGAAACCAAAATTATTAAGAATCATTATGCGATTCTTCTAGTATGACCAGAAAGCATGAATTGGGGAAAAATGCTTGTTCCAGATGTATTAAAAAGAATGCCCATGACGTAAATTCTGTTTAGAAATTTCATGTATGATTATGTTTTCTTTTTTAATTTATTGACGAGACTAAAGCCATTCAAAAATAAAACATAATTATATTAAAAGCTGTATGTAAAGATTGTATCAGTTGCAAAGTATCATAAAAGCACATAATATAATTATAGTCTAAGCCTCTGTAGCAATGGCCTGGCATAGAAGAGATGTTAGGTTTGAATAATACATGAACCAAATATTTTTTATAGTCTTGCTTCTATTACTTTTTGCACTTTTTCAGTGGCTGTCATGCGTACAGCTCGTAAATTTGCTAAAAATAAGTTTTCTAGTATCATTTTAAATCACAGACGACTCATTATGGTTTAAATTCATGCTGAGTATTTTAAATACTGTTGTTACTGTTGCTACCAACGACGTTTATACTACTATAAGATGTAGTGTTACTTACACTTTTCAGATCCTCAATGATGTTTGTCAAACTCTCCTGCACAATGGCATCCACAATATCTGTTATAGGAAAAATGTACATTACACCTTTTTATATTTAACGAAATCTACCACGTTTTCGTGTACAATCTGACTCACTAAAAGATAAGCAAATCTGTTTTCTGATATCTTCACTTAATTATCAACTGAAATCCCCCTCAAATTTCAGACTTCGGAACAATTTCCGTAAAGTTGCATCAAAATAGCATCAGCTTTCTGCTATCCTAACACTTAGTCCTAACGTGTGCCAAAAAGATTTTTTATAATTTATTTGCGATTTAAATTAACACATGCATATATATATAGATACTGTTTATTTATGTCGCCACGCTGCACCGTTTACGTCAAGCTACACTACTTTAAGCTACTTAAAGTGGGATTAACTGCTGCGGGGAGTTCGATCCGCGACCGTGACATACCGTAGTCGCCAAGCGTGACACTCATATATTTCCTTAGCACATAGTGTTTCAGACCTGGGAACAGTGTCAGATCAGTAGTTATGGTGATTCACCGTGTATAGCGAAGCGCTACATTAACGTTGTACGAATTCAGATCACTTGTATACGGTATGATGTAGCCATGGGACCTCATTACATGTTTTTGCCTTATGTGACAAAAGGGCCAAAATGACTGAAATATTGTCAGCAGGACGTCACGCTCGAACACCCATGCAAACATATAAAAATCTGTACATACCGCTCAAAGAGTCACTCTTTATGGAAGGATTTGAGCCTTGTTGGGCTGCTGAAAGAAAACAAAATATAATAGCTGACATGCTAAGTAACCCAAACCATGCTTACAAACTAGTAGTAAGTACAAAATTGTAGTTAAGATAATATATTTTTGGCAATTTTGGGTAAATATCGTTATACACGTGTTTTAAATCTATTTTTAGATCAAACCCCAATACATACTGTGAAACCCTGTACGATTACCCAGACAAAGCTGCTTTGTTCACATACATATGATAGGCACGGATACATGATTTTGGGTTAGGAGGTTGTAAATGAAGATTGTCCTCCTTGGTTCGCAAATCGTAGTTCACGCCCCGGCCTTGATATGACTCAATAAAGTGACAGTAGTATAGTCAGCCTCAGGCTTGCTCGGAGCTTTATTTTAAGGGACAGTTCCCCGGCACACATGCAATGATAAGAGTAATGTAAAAACATGTTCCCTTTAATTGTCAGCGTTAAAAAGCCATATACAATGAAGATTACATATGCTCTGAGCAAATCAACAGAGTCTGAGTGATAGAATAAAATCCAAGATCTGCGCATCAGCTAAATCACTTTTACATCGATTGAATGGTGTATTAGAAATGACATGACTTACCTTCTGCAGTCAATCAATCCACGATTCACTAATTAACAGTAACAAACATATTGCAATTTCATTACAGTTAAAAATACTTGCCAATCAAATAACAGCGACACAAGGAAACCGACCTGTAACACTACTTTTTTGCATGTTGCATTAAGAATTCAATTTAAAAAACAAACCAAATTAAAAATCTCATACGCACAATTTGCTTGTGCCTTCCACATTGTGTATATTGACATAATTATATATTTGAATTTCTTTTCGACATATTGCATTTTATAGAATAAATACTAATTTTAGACTCCTAAAACAAGATTTTTTTTTCAGATTTTTGTTGCCAAAATTGGGATATATTCTCAGTAACAGAAAGTATATATTTTCCAATGCATTTTCAGAAGAAAACCCAGTTTTGTCCCCTCTCCATCCCAAACTGATAAAGTTCAAATCGGATGCTCACAAATAGCAATCAAAATTTACTGTCATTCCCAGATTTGCTGCAATGGCTTGAGTATTTTCCCAAGATCTAACATTTTATGGAATCAAAAAGGTGTCGCATGGGTAAAAGTTGGAAATTAAAAATAACTGAAAATCCTGATTTTAGCCATTTTTATACAGTTTAATATAGAATTAGAAGTAATTTACAATGAAAAACCTGATGTTCGGGAAAATTCATGAAAACTTTTACCCATTGTATCGGCCATCTTTCGAAATAAAATATAATCCAATAACCAGTGTCTGACTCGTGCAAGCCAGTGACGTCACAGTCTCTATTTATAGATTACCCCAAAAAATTGGCACATTTCATATAACCTCAAGCTCTTTTTAATATATATAATAAGACTAAGAGCAAAAGAGAAAACTTTTGATAAAAATATGTTCCTTTAATATTTCCTTACCATAGTACATAGTGTCATTTAAATCGGTAGTTGTGAGGTCCCTATTTTATATCTAGTTCTATATCTATGGGGCCCTATATTTTGATTATCATTATCAGTGATTTTTTCCTTGAATTGTGAATGGGTTTGGTACCCCTCCGTTTGTAAAAAAATAGCGTTGTTTTTCTCGAAATTGTGAAAAAAGTAGCAGCATTTCTACTGATATTGTGAGGAGAAAATGTGGGCTAGGACAGAATACCTTGCAATTTTTCTTCAAAATGGTTGGAAATGATTTTATATTTTTAAGAAACTTAGATATTGTGGAAGAGAAACACTTTTGAAATTATTACAGATTAGCAGGAATGGTTTAAACCCTGCCTCTTTCAAAAATACAATTTGAATCAATTTGGGCCCGTTCTAAATTGTGAATGGACCTTTTTACGGGCATCAGTTATATAAGGGAAAAATTACTGATTATTAAGCATTATTTAGGAAATAAGGTTTCGTTTTGAGAGCTGTATCACAGAATAATATATAGTGTTTTAGTTCAGATGCGCAATAATCTAATCCAGAAGGCCGTAGGATCGTGCAATATAGCACTCAAAACGCAACTCCAGTTTTATGTTTATACAGCATATTTGTCATCGCGTTTCAAACTACAAAAGGAATATTGTCATGACATGTGTAGCCTATATATTTGCTGTCTTATTTGAATAAATTAAATTGAAAACTGCGGGAATGACAACACCATACAGGCGTATTGTAAAATTGCGTTCGGCGGTCAAAACACATGATCAGTTTAGCTAACAGAAATGTTTACAACTGTTTCGTTTGCCTATAAAGTTTTGCGGCAACGAGGGTTTTAAAAAATTCACCGGAGGTCTGCTAGAAGCTAAAATGATAAACATATATGCCCCCCTCATATGCCATAATATGTATATAGCTATATTACATGCAAGGAGTTTGCCTTCATAATGTTGGCTTGTCACAAAAAATTCTCAAACTTCAAAAATTTGAGTGAAAATATAATGTGCTAAAATGTGGAACTAAACATTTACTGAAATAAAACCAGACACAATGAGATTTTGAGTTATTAGTCAGACAGTGCTTAAATCATTCAAAATATTTATAAGAATCCAACTTATTAATTGGAAAACAGGGTTTTCTACATTTATAAGCAACAACTACATGAGGTTAGGACCTTAAGAGTAAAAATAAAATAGAAGTTATCACTTGGGCAAGACATTTATATAATGAAAATATATCAACATGTGACATTGTGAACTTGACCTTTGGATGTTGATACCCAAATCAATAGAGGTCATCTACTCATTATAAGGAACAACCACATATAGTCTGAAATAGGACTAAAATTTTATTTGGACAAGGCCAAGTCATCAAACATATATACAAATGCAACCTTGTGACCTTGACCTTTGAGGTATTGACACCAAAATTGATAGGGGACATCTACTAATCATAAGCAACAACCACATGAAGTTTGAGACTTAAAGGTCAAATAGAACTTAAGTTATCACTCGGACAAGGTCTGGTATTATACATACACAACATGTGACCTTGACCTTTGAGGTAATGACACCAAGTTATCACTCGGACAAGGTCTGGTCTACCGACAGACCGACGGACCGACCGACCGACATGAGCAAAGCAATATACCCCCTCTTCTTCGAAGGGGGGCATAATAAATCAATCAATCAATAAAGCATCCTACCTTCGACTTCCATCAGGGGGTGAACTTTCTTTTTTCGGAATATGTTTGTGACATTTCGGAACTGAAAAAGGCATTCATTGTATTGTGGTATTGCCATGGTGATTTAGGCACGTAAATGTTCAAACAATGCTTAAAGAGGATCGATCCCTTGAAAATGAGGCAGGGTCCAACCTGTTCATATGAGGGTATTGAACCTTTAAGATTAACAGAACTGTGTACTACGTGTATTCAAAAATCATTTCTTAGGCTTGTCTCACATTTCTGCGTCCGTGGTGTAACATAGTAGATAAAACACATGGCTTTGATATTCAGGAATCCTTTCTTAAAATTAGGAGCCCGGAGTCCCAGTCATGTCATTCAGAGATATGATGGCTTTATTCACATACTATTTGGGTAAAAAGTTATGATTCATCAAAGAGAGTTACGAATAAAAGGAAAGTTTTATGACACTGATTACATAGGTTTTCAACAAGTGTGGCTGTTCAATTTACTGTAAATTGGAAAAGCTGGTGTCCCAATGGAACACCTGGCATGTCAATTCTGGAGTCCCTTTCGAATTTTTGGTGTCCTCGGGATCCCGGGACACTGTAAGTGAATAAAGTTTTGAACAAAATAATATAGCTTTAAGACCTTATGTGACATAAAAAAAAAACATCTTTGTAATTGAGATAAAACTATTTTGAGGCTAAAAGACCCTGAAGAAACTGCCGAAGCCTTATGGAACGCATTTGAAATTTGGACTGTCAAAACAGAAAATTCCCTGACAATTCCCTGATATTTGCCATATTCCGAAATTTAAAATTCCCTGACAAATTCATGCCTTGAAATTTTTTTTTTCCTGACATTTCCCTGACACATATGAATCCTGCAAGTACAGAACTTTTTATTACCCGCAAATTTTGCCATATTCAAAGGTGTATTAACCATTCTAAGCGGTTTCAAATAAATTTGGTCGTTCTGTAGCGCAGTGAACTGTTGAATGGGCAACATTTCGAACTTTTACATGCATGTGTAATTGAACTGTTGACAACTTATAAATGAATTTTCTATTCATCACATAACCATTACATCAACTGTTTTCATTCGATGCAATAAAATATTCAGTTGTTCGGTCATTAATGGATGTTAATTTATTTGTGCAATTTCATTATGAAATGATTTATCAGGTAATAAAACAACTATTTCATGGCACTATGTGAAACAGTAAAAACTATTATACTTAACTTTATAACACTAAGTTCAACTACTAGTTATTAATTAACATGACTTTTCTCAGCTAAAATTTTGGAAATTATTTCTGAAAAAAAAAATCAAGCAAAATCTCATTAGGCAAACGTTAACTTGTATATGTCCATTCAGATATTTAAATCCTATGTATACTTGATTGCATTTTAACATGCTTTTTTTGTTGTTGTCGTTTGTTTGTTTGTTGTTGTTGTTTTTTCTTCTCATTTAGCTGATTTCAAAATCTCTCAAAATCTCACTCAAAATTGTTTTCAAAAAAACTACCTATTTTCCCAATGAAATAGCTTTTTTTTTTTCAAAAGAAATAATAAAATTTTAATGAAATATATATTTTATTCGTGTTATTCGAATTACAGTCATTTCGTCGACCAACCGTTTCGTCTAACTGGTTACATATAGTAAATGAAAAGTCGTTTCGTCAACCTTAATATTCAGTAGGCGGAAGGTGTGAAATACTTTTGTAGGGTCATTCACACCTAATTACTCGCGCATGTGTAACTGTTTAACATAATTGTTGTACTTCTTTGTGATGATGGCGGTAATGACGGATTGTTTAATGTCGGTATTTTTTTTTTTCGAGTGGAAGAGGACCATACATACATAATAACTAGACACTAGGAGGAATAACAAAAAACAGTTTTTTTTTTTGTCTTTATTGTACATAATGATGATGATAAAAATGATGATTGATTAATGATATTTACAAGATACAAACATGGTATATCTATAGATCAGATACGATGCTAAGAAACATGATATATACTCAATGACGATGATACGTATGATGATAGCACAGTGATAAGAAAACAATAATAAAAGAATATGAACCCAATGTCAATGAAAAAAAAAATGATATCTATATATATATATGATGATGACGAGACTATGATGATGATATTTACATTTAATTACAAGATACCAACATGGTATTATTTTGCAAAATCGGTGGAATATTTATATGCTTTTTTCTAATGTGGCACATTTCGCTCACTTTACAAAATAAAACATATTTGTAAAAAAATCTCGCAAACATACGTGTTTTTTTCCAGTAGTTTGATCGTTTTCTTTTTGATCTTCTGAAATATCAAAGGCATAGCAACCTGCATTTAACAATTATAATTAGAGATAATTCGTCAAATTATATGTGCTTTGTATCGGATTAATTATCTGCTGATTATTTAAAGACAAAATACACCCGCATTAAACAACTACCATTAATAATACGCGAGTAAATGGGTGTTAATTGAGTATTTCACACCTTCCGCCTACTGAAAATTAAGGTTGACGAAACGACTTTTCATTTACTATACATAATCAGTTAGACGAAACGGTTGGTCGACGAAACGACCATCACCCGTGTTATTCTTATACAATTTGTGTAATTTTAATCAAAGGGGTTTCTCTCGATTTTTTTATGTCCCATATAAAAATCGAGAGAAACCCCTTTGATTTTAATGTGGATCTGAAACTTTATATGACAAATACTATCTATTTTGTTAATTCAAAAGATTTTCATTATCTTATGGTTTCCCATTTTTTAATTATAATACTTATTTTCCCATTGAGAAAGACACGGGTTGTAAATCAATGTAAAAAATAATCACTGGCAAACTAATATAAGTGCCATTTTCCTCATTATTCTACTTTTATTTTTCTCAACTCTAATCCGCCCGTCTCATAGTTGTCAATCGTTGCTGAGATGATGTAGACATGACATGTTTTCAGTTTAGCATCTATATTAAATCTAACGGTTACTTGAAAAAGACTTAGGTTTAAATACGTTTTACCTTTTTCAGTGCAGATGCGTAGCTGCCTATACGCGAGTATGCGGCTGTACGAATCCACATGATTGTAACAACAAAAAATCAAAGGACCGATAGTCATGAGAGCTGTCAATTGAAAAACCTAGCTTATAACTTTTATCTTTTATGTATTTTTTACTTTTAATGAGATTAAATATAGCCAAAAATTCCCCCAGCTGTACTAGAACTTGCAACCTAGCTTTGCAGCCATTGCCATAAAATTTGTATTAATGGCAATATAAATCATACAGAAAAAAAATGTTTTCACGGATCTAGATATATTGGTTTAGAGGGCTGTGTGTTCGAGCCCCGGCTACCATCTATGTTTTTTTGTATGCAAGAAATCTTTACAGAGGATGTGAGTCTAGTACTTGTCCTTCCCAAGAGCAATGCTGACCAATGGTCAAGAATCTTGTCAAAACAGAAGTAAATAAGGTGCATTGAAGTTAATTTTTGGGACAAAAAGCATAAGAAATACGCTGATTTAAAATTTCGACCCCAAGCAATAGAACTACTTAGCCCAAGGCTTAGATTTCAATACATAAATCATACATCTAAGTATTAACTATAAAAAGGCTACCATATTTCCCCCAGATACTCAACAGAATTCATCTCCGTCAACCTAGAATCATTTTTTTCCGGACCCCCCAGTTTGAAAATTCTGGATCTGGCCTGCCAATGCTGCGCAGTTATGAATCCACATAAACAGGGGCTATAGGAGGTCCCTTACCAGCACCTCTGGAACCCCCTAAAAATATATATACATCTTACTGAATAATACTGATATGAATAAATAATTTTATGATATCAGTAAAATTTTTGTTTGGGGGTCCCACGCCGGTAGCTAATAATTTCGACAACCACACAGAACTTGAAACATGTTGGTGAAATTTGAGTCTGAAATCTGAAAAATATGTGTTCAGCTGTTCATGTTCATTGTGCTCGATATCGTAATTCAAGAAGAAGGGGTTATTTACTTACTACTTTCGAAATGCCTGACACCAGACCCTTGAAACACCCGCTCATGTTGTTTTTTATTCTCAAGTGACTGCTTTTAATAAATAAAAACCTCAATCCTGAGCAAAAAACCTACAATAAACAGGCGAATGCACGTAACTATACAGAGTTATGACGACACAATAAATGCGGATGTGACGTCACAATATTCGGCCTGGTGTATTTTGCGGTTCAAATACCAAAATGCTGTGCCTGTAGTTCAGTTGGGTCTTTCTCACTGTAGTGCGCTTATAGCAATAATTAATACAGACAATTATTGAACGTGCATGAACCTTGCTATCTGTAATTGGGTCAACGCGTTCAATTTTGGTATTTAATCGCTTTCAGCATCGCAAATGCACAAATAACACGTGGAATAAACTAATATTGACGAGTTAAGAAACTTGCAAAGTCAATGAAAACAATATAGTGCAGCCCCTTTCCACGCTTTGCATATTAAGATTACAGATCAAAACACCTGAGTGACACGAGATGAAGTTCTTCAGTTTGTCCGCATGTGTTTTAACAATGCGTCTGGGTATGTTTCATGTTTCATGATCAGTGTGTAAAATTTTACTCCAGCATGTAGGTTAGGTTTTTGGGAAATGCTCGTTACGTACGTAGGTTCATGAAATGGTCTATCACACGATGTGTGCCTCAGCTGCTAACATCTTATCAAACTATAAATAATTCAAATCAGAGTAATAAAGATAGCATTTTGGGCATTCAAAGTTACAGAAACTATATAGAAGTCAATCCTCTACAATTAATGGACTTTTTTTTATTCCGAAATACCGAACACCTATTCTACATGCAGGTATGAAATTCAACACGTACATTCTTCAATGGGAAAAGTTCCACAGTCACTGATTGGTCATTTGAATCAGCGAATTATAGCCTCTGGTGTAATGGGTATTCCTGTCAGTTAAAATACTGGACTGGACGATAGACTACCAGTAAATAATAGAAAAGGTAAGACCAGTCGAATCTCCAGTAAAATCAATAAACAGGGATTTAAACATATGAAACCCCTATATACCCAGTCAACGAATGTGGGCTGAAAAAACTATACCCATACAATGCAGAGACCAGTCTACAATGACAAAAAAAAGTAATGATATAGAACCGGACCTGAGTCTTACAGGCTCAGTCAGCAAATCCCAAGGAGGTTTCGAAAATAATGATAATTTAATCAATCAATATATAAAAGACAACTATTCAGAAATAATTGAAATATACACTGATAACAGCAAGGATGGCCCAACTCAAAACGCGGGGGCGGGTAGAGCTATAATGCACAAAAACATTAACATATAAAATATGAACTGCTGGCCATCCTTTTAAAATGCTTTCAAATGGATTTCAAACAAAATAAACCAAAATGTCTTTCTTTTAACGCTTTGATTTCTATTCAGAAAGTCCATTTAAACGATAGACAAGAAATAATAAATGAAAAATATTCAATTAATAAAAACTTAATTTCCTTGGGAAATGCTCCAGTTATGTTATCATGGATTCCATCATCGTGGGAATACGGGGGAAAGATAAAGCTGATGATCGAGCAAAATAGGGCTCAAAATCGAGTTACCCCCTAAAGATAGCCCTCAGCAGGAGAGAAGTTTACTCCCTAATTAAACAAAACAAGCATGATATATTTAAACAAATTTGGGCAGTAGTAATGCCCAAATGAAAATGTTTATCCCCAGGTAAAAGCAAATGCGTTTTAAACAGTGATAAGAGGGGAAGACATTGCCACTACAATGTTAAAACTAGAAAGATTTGGCATCAGAACACAGAATTCTACGGAAGACACCAAATGTCGTTACTGTACGAAATTGAGGGGGTATTTTTCCTTCTATCTCACCAAAAAATGTCACCATTTAAGAATTGCAGCATAAGCTGCACTTAGCAGGTATCTGTAATGTTAAGGTGATCCACCATCTATAAATTGTGATCATGGTCAAGTGATCGTGGGAATTTTATAGTAAATGCAAGCCTTATTATAGACTTTGAGCAAAAGCGTCTGCACTGAATTATTTTAAACATTTGAGGCTGCCAGCTATAGCTCGAGAGTGTCACAGGTCCGGAAACCCCCTACACACCAAAAAAGTGTTTCCTGGAGCACGTGTGTCACCTGCTGTTCAAAACGTGACAGGCAACGTATGACAAGACAGAAAAGGGGAATAACTAAAAAATGATGTCAGGGTTATGTACCTTGTGCATGACAAAGTATCATGTCAAGCTCTGCCCGTCAACGAAATATCATTTCAAAAGCATGAATAGGGCAGGAGTTACTACAATGTAGATAAGCGTGACGGAAAAAGTGTGAAACGGGCGATGGAGAAGTGATCGCTATGTGTCACCTCTGCTTACAACAGGATACACAAAGTCAGGACCACCAAGGGTTGCCTCGTGACCACAAGTACCGGAAAAATAAAACAACAAATAATAAAGAAATACGGAGTGTCACACGTTTGGTGGAATTGGCCTTATTCACGAACAACAATACAATATTAGGGGGGAAAAGGGCTTACATTTCAGCTTTCGAGTAACCAAATTATCCAGAACCACCGGTTGAAAGTAAAAGCTTTAAATACCCACTGCAAGATATGATATTTTCTTGCTAGCTATTTTAGATAGATAAAATTTTAAATTAAACTATTTCAAAGATATTAGCTCTTTACTTTGGCAAAAAGGGAGTTTTTTCATTATAAAAGATCTTTACTGATCGGTCTAGATTATGGGTCGTTTCGCCCCAATGCTCTTTCGCCCTATACCTTTTCGCCCTAATTCCCTGTCGCCCTATACCCTTTCGCCCTAAACTGTGAGTCTGTTCGCCCTATTGTAATTTTGGTGGATTTGAATGAAATAATATATAAATGTTTGTGTATTCGGTTGTATGCATGTATGTTTGAATGGGTATATATTCATATAGCATTTATCATATTGTGTTTTACAAGCGATACATAATGAAACATCCTTCTCGGAACGACAGTTTCAGATTTTTTTTACATATTATATACCCTAACATTGGCGGCGTATTTATAAATAAATAAATACACTGTTTGTTTCGTTTTAAGCCCTTATTCAATTCATTTGCATCCCTACTTATCATAATTAACAAATTATCTGTAAAGTTGCCATAAATTGACAACATATATTTGAAAGAACTATATGCAAACTGATTAAATACTTGCTTTGATTACTAATTATTTCTTTAATTATTTCAGTGTGTGTTTGCAAAGTAAGTCTTTTGATCTGATCAAGTAATTAATTCATGCTATTATTGTTAAAATCAATAAGGAATATATCTAATCAGGATTAATAAAACGTGTTTCCTCGTGCATATTTTTTTAAATACCAATACAATATTCATCACCATTTTGTAATATCCATTTTGTTTATTAATTTATAATTTTACTAGGGCGAATGAACCCACTTTGTAGGGCGAATGAACCCACTTTGTAAGGCGAACTGACTCGGGCGAACTGACTCGGGCGAAGTGTACTTGGGGCGAATGAACCCGATACCATACTATGTCTACGTCATCTCCGATTTCAACTGTCAATATGGCAAGCGTTACTTCAAATATCTGGAATGTCGTCAAGAAAGGAAAGAAGACTAAAGGTCAGGGTAACGGTCTTACTAAGACCCAGAAGAAGCAGTTTGTTTCAAAAATGCCCCGAATTGAGCCGTCCGGTACGTATTTTCTTGACCCTACTTTTTTTTTCAAAATCGAAAGTGCTGAACCGGTAGTTAAAATTATTCAAATTGCTTATCACAATGCCATTGCTTTAAGATGTTATAAAATGTCGATATGTATTGACTTTTGTAAGAAAGCTAATATGTACTATGATTTTCTCATAAAGATTCCCGTTCATCATCACGTCATCATCATCTTCAGTAGATCTAATGCCTCACTCCGCAAGGAGGATAATCGCAATCGGTTTCAAAACTTCCATATGATATCCGATATAATTTGACCTCTTTCAGTAAAAAATAAATTTGCTCAGAAAGTTTAGAATTATCTTTGTCTTTTAGGAGTTCAAGCATCTCCCGATCTATAATGAACGCATTTTCAGTTTTTCATGAAGTTAGATTGGATACCGGTACCAGTAAGATGTGTTTGAAAAAAACAAAAACAATCTTAATTCCCAGCATTGGAATCTTGGAGCATGTGTGTCACCAGCTGTTCAAAATGTGGCAGACAACGTAAAACAAGACAGAAAAAGGGAATTGTAGGGCAAACCGACTCAGGCGAACTGACTCGGGCGAAAGTGTACTTGGGGCAAATGAACCCAATACCGGAATCTTCAACTAACAATTCAGTTTGTCTTCCCCAGAATCATGCAGTGTTTACATAACATTGCTATTTTCCGCAGGACTTTCTTTCTCCACAATCAAGAAAAAGACCTTCCCAAAAATTTTGTCAGGTGCCTTCCTCATCATCTTAAAAGAAAATCATGTGTGGCCCTCTGCTGATATTTGAAGTAATCTAGTTAACAAGTAATTATTTATTTAGGAAATAAAGTTTCATTTTGAGTGCTTTGTTGCAGGTAACTTAAGATGCACAGTAATCTAAACATGTCTTAATTATATCTTTAGCATCTAAATGCAGCAGCATGCATTTTTCTACGATAGCATAAAAAATGAAACTCCATTTCCATTTGAACATACTTACCATCAAAGTTTTAAAATTGGTAGAAATGTTTTGGTTTATTGTGTCACCTGCTTTAAGCAGTCTGGTGAAACACAGGGATCACTTTTCTGTTGCTTGCCCATCTGTCTGTCTGTCATGCTTCAGCAGGTGACACATGTTCCAATGAACAGTCTTGTTTTATTGCCTTTTGCTGTAGTGTTCATATAATGTCATAAAATTACATCACTTTGAACTTGCATATATCAGAAAATAAGGCACGACAAGCCTTCTGTGTTTTTATAGCACATTTTGTTGAACAGGGGATATCGACAAGGATGTATAATATTGTAATTTATCATAATCTTTAGATATGGTCATGTTTTTTGTTGTTGTTTTTTCTACTTACTTTTAAAAATTGTTTAGTTTTAATTTTACTCCTCTTTTATGTATCTGATTTAGATCCGGTGAAAGAGTCTTCAACAATTTATGATGCCTTTGTTGCCAAGGAACAGCAGAAGCAGTTTGCAGATAAGATTGAGGCTGGGAAAGAAATACCAAATGGCAAAGGTATTGCTGATAATGGTGTGAAGAAGAGAACTCAACCTACCAAGCCTAAGAGGACTGAGCCAGACAGACGAAAGAGACCATTTGAGGAAGTCATTAAAGATGTATGCAAAATTTGATCAGTTGAAAGTTTAAAATCATGAAATTTATCTAGCATTGATAGCACAATTGATTTTCACGTATACAGTTTCAAAACTCAATTAAGATCTGGGAGACGTAATTAATCCTAAAAACTTAGCGTAACATAACATACATTGATACATCCTTGTCGATATCCCCTGCTTAGTTGCTTAAATTAAATAAGATACACTTATCAAAGGATTTTGTAATGTTTTTGATGGATGGACCCTCTCATTTATGAAAGCTCAAGTATACATTATTTGTAGCTGATCACTGTCATAATTGTAATTAAAACACTGTTTTGTATGCTGATTACAAAAGTCAATTTAAAGGGATCGAGTAACTTTTGCTAAATTATATCAGTTATTTTTACGGATACTCAATTAGTATTGAAAGCAAAGGGTAGTCAATAGAGCACAGCCTGTTTCCCCTGCTTAGTTAAAACTCATTTGAACAGTTTGTATGTTTCATATGCAAGTTTTGTCAATACTACAGGTCACTGAGGAAGAACTTAAGTCAGTTCTAATGCAGTCGAAGGGTCATTTCCCGGACAAGTCAGAACTTTGGCTGAAGGACTTGGTCACTTATCTGAACATGAAGGTTGAGACGTGTAACCAGGATGACACGTACCTGGAACCAGAAAAAAGAGGTGTGTGCTTTGTAGTTTTATACATTTAAGGGGTGTAAAGCTTTCTAAGCTGGACTTTTTTGAGGGGTCATACAAATACTAAGAGTAGTTCTCTTGTCTGGTTCTTTATCTGCTTTTAACTGCACAAAGTATGGTATTAAGGCCCCTTTCCCAACATAAAAAGGGTTTGGGTCAGTGGCTGAAATTTTCACTAAACCAGTAGATTTGCCTAGTTAGATTGATATCAGGCTATTAATATTGATATCATTTTGGAAACCTGAATTTCAAACACAGCAATATGAAAACATGTTATGAGCTCAGTCTTATTTAAGTATACTAATATCTATTTTTAGCTTGACTATTCGAAGAAAGTAAGAACTATTGTAGTCACCCTTGCATTGGCGTCGCAGCTTTTGGTTTAAGTTTTGCATGCAAGCTACTATCAACCTTATATCTCGATAGCCATTTATGGTATTGACATGAAAGTTAATGAATATGTTCAGGGGCATCAGACAATTAAGGTAGATAAATCTTGACTGAATTTGATATAAATTATGGTCCCTTTTTAACTAAAGAAATTTAGTTAAAAGTTTTACATGCAATAGAAGATTTGGTTAAAGTTTTGCATGCAAGCTACTATCCAGCTTGTATCTCAGTAAACATTTCTCGTATTGACTTGAAAGTTTATGAATATGTTTAGGGGCATCAGACAACAAGGTAGGTAACTCTTGATGGAATATATTACAAACTATGGTCCCTTTTTTAACTTAGAAATTTTGGTTAAAGTTTTGCATGCAAGGTACATTTATGCTTTTAGCTCAGAGTCCAGACATGGGACTGATTTGAAACATCTTTAATATGTTAGGTGTATCATACTATCAAGGAAGGTAATGCTTGATAGAATATATTACAAATTATGGCCCCTTTTTAACTTAGAAACTTTGGTTAAAGTTTTGCATGCAAGAAATTTCATGCTTGAATTTCAGTAACCAGGCATGGGTTTGATTTGAAACTTCTTTAATATGTTCAATGGTATCCAGTGATTCAGATTGCCAGTCATTTTTAGCTCGACTTTTCGAAGAAAATGAGAGCTTATACTGTCACTCGGGCGTCGGCGTTGCAACACAAGGTTAAAGTTTTTTTCAAACATCAATAACTTAAATACTAGGAAAGGTATTCCACCCAAACTTAAAATACTTATTCACCATCATCACTTCTACCTTACTTCTAAGGCCCACAACCCTGGCTACCCTATTTTTTGGAGTTATGCCCCTTTCATACTTACAAAACAACCAAAATCAAGGTTAAAGTTTTTACAAAGTTGTATATCTTCAATACTATCTAAGGTATTCAACTGAAACTTCAAGTACATATTCACCATCATTACCTCTACCTTACTAGCAAGGCCCATAACCCTGGCTGTACTACTTCTTGAATTATGCCCCTTTAATTAAAAGAATCATGGTTAATTTTTTTATTCAAATTGATTCTCATCTAATTTACCAATTACAATTTCAGATTTACACTGAGTTGGGATCAGCAACCACATTCTCAAATTGATTCTCATGCTAATTTCACCAATTAAATTTCAATTTTGGCTAATTTCACCAATTAAAAATGTCATATTTGTTTATTGGAGGTGATAGAATAATTTCTACTATAACTAGAACATATCATCATTGATATGTACCATACTATTAAAATCTATAAAACTGTGTCTTAGCAACTGAGAAAAGTCGAGCGCGCTGTCTTATGGACAGCTCTTGTTTTAAGACAAGTGTCCTAAAACTTGAAATTTACATAGGCCATTTTGTCCTAAACCAAGTTTTAGAAGGCTTCAAGCATTTACTGAAACAATTTCGAGAACTTTCAAATCTAGGCAAACATCTTCCTGTTAACAAGGGATTTCCACACCTGAAATACCCTCTCATAAGGAAATTCATTGTTGGTATCATAATATGCAGAATGAATTCTGGGGCAAGTCTGTTCCTGGCAGGGGTGAGTGTCTCACCTGCTGGTCAAAATGTACCCAACTAATAGGTCAAAACGTACCCAAGTTAAATTATTTTTATGATTGTATTTTGTTTTTAAAGTACAATTAATACAGTATGTTTAATGTAATGTTCATCATTAATGTATTTCATTTTTTAAAGAGAATTGTACAAAATAATTGATCAAAATGTGTAATCTGAATCAATTAAAGGTTTTATATTTAATGAAGAAAAGAAGCTGAAACACACAATTGTAGAGATCAAAGGTACTGGTAATCATGTATTAAATTGAATAAAATTTACATTTAGTTTTATACATAATCAAAAATATTTTATTTAAAAATTAAAAGTATCAATTATATTTTTTTTGAGAATATTGATATTAATATTTTGATATATCCAGGACCTGATATAAATAAGCAAACATCAACAAAGGACTTTAAAAAAAGAATGTTGCTCATGTAAAAATAATAATAGATTTTCAAACAAAATCATAAATATAACCTGACTAAAATATTGTATGAAAATGTCAATAGTGAAATGAAAAAGAAGTAAATAATAAGAAAAAATACTTGGGTACGTTTCGACCTCAAAATTTTGTATGTTTTGACCTCAAAAAGTGGGTACGTTTTGGTTTGGGTACGTTTTGACTCACTCCCTTCTCAAATCTCAACCATTTGAACTTCGACAGCCATTCTGTCTGAAACTTGCGATGGTATATTGGATTATCGACTGACTCATCCTCCGATTGTATCAAATCCGTTTCGGCATTTTCAGGGCGAGAAACACCAACTGCAAATAAAGGTCTTTGACTTTCGTCATGTTTACGTTTCTTGGACGTCATTTTGATTCGGTCTGGTTCCCTGCATTCTACACTGCTAGGTTACTCTGCTATAGTACTGTTTGGAAACCAGACTTATTGACGTGAAAGTGCTTTAAATCAACCGACTCACATTGCACGTCACATAGTATTTATTTTTCGTACTGAACAATTTTCAATCAGCTGATGTCATAATTTCTTAAAAATCGATCGGCCAATTTATTATTTTTTTCGCAAATTGCCGATGGCCGATGCCAATCTGAATCACTGTGGTATCATACTTAGTGGCAGATAGTTTTTGACTGAATATAATGCAGATTAGGGCCACATTTTGACTTAGACTTTTTGCATGCAAGCTTCTATCCAGCTTATATCTCAGAAATTATATATGGTATTGACTAGAAAGTTTAGGAGTGTGTTCAGTGGCATCAGAAAACCTCGGAGGATAACTCTTGGACGGATTTTTATACAAATTATTGCCCAAAGTGGTGTGGGGATATATAGAAATGTGTTTAGTCCTGTTGTGGCCCTTCCCGTTAAAAAAGTCTTTTTAAGGATGCCCTAATAATAACATAACATCAGATGTTGATTCCTTCTTTCTCCAGATTTCCCAATGTCGGCCATGAAGAAAAGTTGTCTGAAGGTCCTGAATGCTGTCATCAGAGACTGCAGTGCCGCCACGCTAGAGCACGTGCTGTACTTCTGTGTGGTCACCATGCTGGAGGAGAGCCAGAGCGGTAATGCCACATATGGCTACAAAATCTTCCTGCAGCTGATAGCACGCTACAATCCAGATGTGATCATCGCAAAGTTGTCTATGGTAATCCTTGAATGATTATAAACATTTCCAACCAAATTAAGTGAATGGCCACCTGGGACTTAATTCATCATTCCTTTTATATGCACATCAAATGACGTATTATTGATTCACCTGCAGGCTGCATTTACTGAGGTTAATCGATAAAATTGCACAGGTGAAATTTGCAATAACCAGCGCTCTTGTTTAGTTGCTTACTTCACGTCACTCAGCCCTTTACCACGGTGGGTTCAATTCCCAGCATGGCCACTAGAATTTTTCATGTTAAAAAGCCTTCCGGCTGGTCCGTGTGCACTTGGGGTCTTCCTCCACCTGTAATTAGCTGGATGTTTCTATATGATTTAAATAATGTGGCGGAGATAGTTAACATCACAATTAATTCAATTGCTTGACACATTGTAGCCATATCCTGAACAGGGATGATCATTGACAAGCTGATAGGCTTTTGATAAAGAAGTGGGGGTGGGGAAAACCCTGTAAAATGTTTTTATATGAAGTAATTCATAGAATTTAAGTGAATGTAGGGAAATGGCAGGCATAATTAGGTGTAATCATTGGTTAAACATTTGTGCAAAAGCATAAGGAGACCAAGATACTGTTGGTAGGAAGTTACATTTACATGTATGCCAATAAATAAAACTATTGTAAAGAATATGATATATATATATTCATGTAAAACGTTTCTCAGTAGAATTTGTTAAATTTTTATACAAATAGAAGGTCATAATTACTTTATTTTACTTTAAAATTGAAATCATGTTGACCTCTTGTGGGAAATCTTTTTGCCCAATGCAATTACCTTTTTTTTTCTTTAAGATCTTTATTTTAAAGAAAAGTTCATTGGTGCATAAAAACGTTGAACTTTATTCTAGAAATTTTAAGTTAAAGAATTATGTTTGATTATTGTTGGCGAGTCCACTAGGAAGATCAGTGAAAATTAACCCACCATGAAAATTACTGATTTCACATGATTACATGTTCCTGTGTGTTTCCAGTATCGGGACATTGTGAAGAGCACCCAAAACAAGGCTGACAAGTGTCTGTCTGTCCTCTGGGCCTTGGGGCAGGGTGGGGTCACCAGTCTCAAGTGTGGACTAAGAGGTGAGTGCTACATTGGATATTTTCACGCTTCACTTCATGAGAGGTGTTTTAAGGGTATAAGTCTCTTAAAACACAGTGATTTTTTTTCCTTGAATTATGACTGGGTCGGTTACCCTTTCATTGTTTTCTCAAAATTGTGAAACACAATAGTGGCGTTTCTGCTGGTGATGTGAGGTGAAAATGTGGCCTAAGACAAAATACCTTGCAGTTTTTTGGCAAAAGGGTAGGGAATGTATTATATTTTCAAGAAACTGAGATATTGTGGAAGGGAAGCAGTTTAAAGTTAAAGAAGAAAAAAGTTGCTGAGATAATTAAAAAAACACCATAGAGTAGTTGAGTGCATTTATATGTCGCGGTTTCTCTTTTATGGTGGTAGTCTCATTTTGTCAAGATCGCCACCTAGTGACGCCACTTTGTAAACAGGAAGTTGTGATTTTTATTAAAATAAGAAAAAAGAAATACATCTCAGAAAATGATAAGTAAAACGTAAATTTCTTGCAGTAAACTGATTTCCTACTATTATTTGTCTGCTTATTGCCCCATACCTGCCCAAAAAGGGTTTATAGCATAAATAATTAATTGACAGACTGGACAGTTGCTAGAACTTTGTCTCCTGCATTGTATTTATGAATGATAATTGTTTTCATCGTGTAGTGGAGCCAGCAGCCTTTTTAAGAAATACCACAATACTAGGCGATCATGGGATTTTCTATGTAGGCCAGATATGTCAGTCAGTACATGTAACAGGCTGAAAAAAAGATAGAATAACAGTGATATTCAGAAATAAATAGGAAAGAAGACTTCATTGATATTTGTGTCTGTTCCAGTGTTTAGTCCTGTGATATGAGAGAACTCCATCCTACATACTGTTACATAGATTTTAATGAATGGTATTGATCACAAAGCACCTGTGGGTTTGGATTTTTTGAAACTTGTAAAAAACAGATTACTTCTCATTTAAGATAAATATTATATTGTGATTAAAAAAAATGCTTTTGTGGGATTTTCCAATGATAGAAATCAAACTGTTTTGAAATCAACAAGAATACGGTATGGTTATAGGAGATATGCTATTTGTAATGTTAATTTGAAATATTTTGTTAATTATTTCAAAAATGCCAGTAGTAGTTGACAGGCTGGGCTACTGGTAGTGCTGGTCCTCTCATATTCTATATGTATGTTGTTACAGTTTGGCACGAAATCATGTTCCCTTGCCTGGGATTACGGTCATTGGGCAGTTACTGTGTGCAGTACTTGGAATATCTGCTGAGGTAAGTCCTTCATATGTAAAGGTTTTATTACATAATATACACCGACGGAAAGTTCTAACTGATCATTATAAACCTTGTGAATTGTAAGAATCAAATTTTATTTCGTTTTTGGGTATGTGAAAGGTGAACAATATGTGCAAAAAAATTTATTAAAAGTGGTTGCACATTACAATGGCAGTATGCTAGGATGCAAAGCCACCCTCAAAAGTCAAGTCAAAACAGATAATTGAAAAAGTGACTGGTTAGAACTTTCCATCAGTGTATTGAACCTTTTCTATGAAATTTTCCTGTGTATGCATGGGATATTGAAACCCTAAGCTTTACCAGTTGTTAAGGTAATCCATCCACCATTAAATTCTGATTATGATCCATTAAGTGATCTTTGGAATTTTATAGTAAATGCAAGCCTTTATAGCTTTTAAGCATGAATAACTCCCTAGTCAGTGGATGCTTTTAACCTGCACTGATGTATTTTTAAGCATTTGAATGACTGATTATAATTCAATGAAAGATGGATTACCTTAAGGGAATATGATCCTTTCATGGCTTGGTCAAATGCTCATAAACAGCTACAATATTGTATGAAAAAACAGAGGAGACCCTGATCTTCTGGAAGGAGCTGTCTGATCTGGATCTTCCCAGTTTTCCAGTGCATCAAATTATAGGGTTTAGCCCTTTAAAAAGTTAGGTACACATTTTCTTGTTTTACTCCTGTATTGAATGAATGAAATATTTAGGGATTTCCCAGTTCGTACTGGGAAACAAGAGTGATGAATTAAATTCCAAGGAAATTATTTTTATTAAAGGTTTAGTGGTTGCCCTTTGAGATTTTCTTCATGTATTCTGATATTCTCCAAAAATGAAAATAACCACATATACTGTCACACTAGTCATTAAGGGTAGTGTCTTTTGACCATTTGTTTGCAATCCTTGAAATATATAAAATTTCAAACTTAAGAATCAAGGTACTGTAATATCACGAAATTGTTTTGACTACATCTTTGATATACTTTGATGGAGACAGTATTTTTAAATCAGTAGTAACCCTCACCACGTGGGTTTGAATCCCGGCAGGGTCATTTGGATTTTCATGTAAAGAAACCTTCCAGCTGGCTTGCGGTAGGTTGGTGGTTCTACCTAGATGCCTCAGTGCATTTTGGGTCTTCCTCCACCTGTAATTAGCTGGATGTTGCTATACTGACTGAAATGGTCACAGTGAGAGTAAACTAAAAAAATTCAATAAATCAGCAGGAAAATAAATGTTTCTATTTCAGCCTGCATTGTAAAGATTTGGAGAAAGCTGGAGGGGAGATTAAACTGCGGGAATACTTCCACCTGCTGGATCATGTTTATGGGACGAGTCTGCCAACAGATCTCCGGAAACGTCTTCTTGCCATCTACCCGCTGATGAAAGTAGGTTTAGTTAGGTCAAATCTTCGAAAAAATTTGAATGACTTTATGTGAACACTAGGCCACATTTTGGCCCAACCTTCATGGAACTTGGTCATAATGTTTGACTACATGAAAGTTTGGATGAGTTTGAAATTGGGTCAAGTGAGTTCATGGCCTGATAAACATTTGAAGTTCATATTTCCTCTTAAGTGAGGAATCAAGGTTTTCTGCTTTACAGTTTTTAATTTCTTATTAAGAATAGTCTGTAATTGTATGTAGATATCGTTCTGTTTGTGTGGTAATTTAGCGGTTTGGTTGAAAGTATTGATATTCAAGAATTGATAGTGTAATTCTAGCAGTTTTAAGAAAAATATTTAAATGTTTTGTTTAATATGACCTCAGGATCTAAAAGTTACAGATCCTAGTGGGGTCACAGGACGACCTTGTCATGTTTTCTGTGAATGGAACATCTTACAAATTTTTGAAGTGGCCAGAACATTCCCTGATGTAGTAATATTTTGTTTGAAACCTGTTCTAATTCAGGACATAGATATTTGTGACAATGCTATTTTTGTTTTTCAGTCGATTGCCCATGGGAAGACTCCCAGCAACACACTGAGGAGTTTTTTCCCATCCTATCTGACAAGAGCTGTCCCAGACTGTTCGCCAGCACTCAAAACGGAGGTGAGAAATTCCTAGATAACTCTTTATTTTCTGACAGTCAATCCATTGCCATAGAAAAACTATGTAGAAAAGGAACAACTTTTTTAATAGAAGTCAAAATCACATTTTGTGATGATGTGACAAGTGCTGTCAAGCCTGGTCTTCTAGAAGTTGAAATCACATTTTGTGATGATGTGACAAGTGCTTTCAAGCCTGGTTTTATAGAAGTTGAAATCACGGTTTTTGATGCTTTTACAGATGCTGTCGAGTCTGGTCTTATAAAAGGTAACAGCATGGTTTTTGATGATTTTACAGGTGCTGTCAAGCCTGGTCTTGTGCCTGGGGCAGGATAAACATACATATTCCCTGTGGTGTCAGCAGTACCTGAAACATCTCCAGCAGTCCAGGTAATCTGGCAGATTTCTTTATCTTGATTAATCCTTTACCTCATACTGTATAATCATTTTCATTGACTTTTGTTCATTATATACCAAGGGAATTTCATGGGGACATTTATTTTTGGATCTATGTTCTAGAAAACGTGAGGTCTATATAAGAGATAAGTCTTCATGGGGATTAATATTCATGGATAAAACCCTCCATGAAATCGACGAAATTGAGTGTCCCACAAAAATTAATGATTTCACAATATATCTATTGATGACTTTGCAAACAGCAAGCTAAGATCAGACAGCTCCTGGAGGGGAACTCCTCTGTTTGCTAATACATTATGTATCTCAGATTCTACAGTCTGCTTAGCAAAGAAAAATAAATTGCTTTATACATCATTTAAAGTTAAGTAATTTAATGTTATCATGCCAAAGCGGTTCCTGGGTTGGACCAGTACTTTGCGCCTGGGAAGGTCATGAAGAGTTCTTGCATCCAACAGGATTCGAACCCACAACCTATTGATCCGTAATCAGATAGGTTACCATTGGACCACGGCGCCCTCACGACTTACTTGTTCATTGATGGTACAGTGAAGATTAATCATACTACATTACATTAGAACACGAAATCCATTTTTCATGCAGCCACATCCTTATTATATTCCCAGATACGAAGTATATGGTGGCTTTATTGGAAACACAACTGTCGGTCGGTCCATCTTTAGACAAGATTTATCCGCCCTATTTCTCAGCTGCTTTTGGTCGGGATGATGAAACTTTACAACTGATGATTACTAAACCTAGTTGCACATGTTGGCACATCATAATTTGCTTGATTTTAAATGAGTTATGGCCCTTTGTTATCTTCTCAAGTCTGACATGGTAACAGTTACTGTGACAAAGCATTAAATATCACCTTAAATGATAATGCATTATAAAATTTAGTAAATTCATGTCATCATTTCATAACTTAAATGCGTAGGGGGTAAGGGATAAACACTTGTATTAATAATGCAGTGTAGATTCATTTTGACATCTTTCTTTATAGCACAAAGGCCATTTCCATATCCTTAATTTGTGACTTATTTTAATGACTTAAGGTTCATTTTTGCATGGTTTATAATGCTATTGTAACAAACTCGACCAAGCCCAGGATCGAACCTGGTTTGCCGGCATGCAAGTCCAATGCTCTAACCACTGAGCCAAAGAGTCGACTCCTTGAAGCAGTTTTCAGAGATAGTATTTATACCTGTGAGGACGCATCTTCACATTATCAAAGATTTTACTGTATCTAAATTTGGGGTCCCAAATACTTATTTTGATCTTTTAAAAAGAGTATATACCTATGAACACATCTTGAATTGGGAATGCGTATAAACTTCATCCCAAAATGACACTAGTGAATCAAAGTGTTTAAGGGTCGTATAATAAATTCCTGTGACTTACAGAGAGCTGATGGAGCATCTGATTGCCAAATGGGACAGCGTGAGTGGCTCCCTGGATCTGAAAATGCTGCAACAGACCATGATGACATTCAAACGGACCAATGAAGAGTCCTCTCAAGGCCGCAACACGGGCGAATGGGGACAAATGACAGCTATCTGTGAGGTAGGGACATCCCCTCTTAGCTGGCATGACCCTGTAGCTAAGTTGTTTAAGTCACTGACACACTGTTACTTAGCTCCTCAAAGCTTTGGATTCGAATTCCGGAGTTGTCATTGATTTTTTATTTATTTACAGTCAAACCCCGGTTACTCCACCACCTCTCATTCAAATACCCGGCATCATTCGAAATACTTTGTTGGTCCCGATCACTCTCCTTCTCATTTCTATATAAAAATATCTGGGATATTCAAATTTGTGCCATTGGAATACCTGGCCTCATCCGAAAAGAATTTTTGGCCCGTGCCAATCAATTCGTATGATTTTCGCACCTCCTTATCTGAAGTCACTGACAAGCATTAATTACCGGGGACATTATGAAAACAAACAATGGAAAGGTGCGAACGTCAGTTAATTACTGAAATGGGTGGAGACAGCCGCTTACAGTTTACATAAATTGTGTTAATTGATTGGGTGTTTGTGCAGTTCAATCATATCAGATACGCTGGTAAAGGAAAATTTAAACAAGTGTAACAAGCAGACCATGATTACATTGTTTTTCGAGACGACGTTGATACATGTAGTTACTTGTGGTTTAGTCAGACATGATGAATGTTCATGTATGCAGAAAAAATGAATGTTGGTAAGTTAAATATTAATTATCCATTGCTGTTTTCAAGACGGCGTTTATATTGGGCACATGCAGTCGCTTGTGGTTTAGTAAGACCTGATAAATGCACATGTATGTATGTGTCTTTGTTATTGGCGTATGCATTGATTATCTATGTATCGAAATCATTTATGCATAAGAAGATGAAAGATGTGAAATAAAAATTGATTATCTATAGTCGTTTTCATTTACATTACTTAATCATAACATATTTTAAAAAGTGTACATTATATGTTCACTGCATGAAAAAAAGTGGGTTGGATGAGCTTTTGTTTCAATGATCGATGTGATTTTGGTTATTCGAATACATGCCTTACTCGAAATAAAACGCTGATCCTCGGGATTTCAAATAGCCGGGGTCCGACTTTATTTTTTTTTTTTTTTTTTTTTTCATGTGAGTAAGCCTTCAAGCTAACTTCGGTAGGTCAGTGGTTCTTCCTAGGTGCCTCTATGTTCTTGAAGTCTAAGTAATAGCATTGATATGAAACAACAGCAATCTCTCCTGGTGCACTTTTTAAGAAGTGTCCCAATTAAAGAATTTCGAAGGCAAGTTACTTCTCAGTTTGTGTGAAGGGAATCTGGGCCTGTATTTTGAGTTTCAAAACTTCTTAACAATCATAGGAAATTATGTGTAACAGAAAAAAAGGGGAAAAATCCAGATTGACAAAACAAAAAATAGGTGTATTTGTTCTCTTTTTTATTTCCTATTTTGTATTTTGTTAGGAGCTGCTGAAAAAGATGTCGCGGCCTAGGTTCCCATGGCGACTGGTCATGTTTTTCCTGGTGTCAACAGTAGTGGCCATTGTTGCATATGATGTTGGTACCAGTAAAAGACTTAAAGGTAAGTGTAGTAGTATTAATTGCTGCCGTAATAGTCAGTGTTATGACTGGAAAATTTACAACATTGACAAAAATAATAGTCAGCAGGGCTCTCACTATACCAAGATTTGCCAAATGTTGATTCCTCCCATTTATTCACAAAGTTGTTCTCTGGAACACATGCATCACCTGCTGAAGCGTGATGGAAAAAAGTGTGACAGACAGACAGAAGATGAGAAAGTGATCCCTATGTGTCACCTTTGCATACAGCAGGTGACACAATAAAAGGGTGCTCAAGAAAGTCCATTTCCAAAAATTTGAAGTCAAGGACTCTTAATTAGAAGTGAAAACCCTAGTTTTTTGTCACTTTGTCTTCCTACCTTTGAGTAGTTTAAAGCCGTAAAGCAAACAAACACGTTTTTGAAACACTAGAGTTTTGAGGCCTATGTAATGCTAATGCTTGATATCCTAAGAGGACATAGTCATAAATTTAGCATGTTCAGATGAATTGGAAGATGAGAAAGTTGTATGTCCCATTGCTGTAGGGTTACAAACTGACAGTCATTTTTGTCTCACCTGCTGTAAGCAGAGATGACACATAGGGATATCTTTTCTGTTGTGTGTCTGTCTGTCACACGTTTTCCGTCATACATCAGTAGGTGCCACATGTGTTCCAAAGAATAGATGTGATACAAGCGGAAATCAAATCTTATCTTACAAAAGATTTAAACAGGGAACACAATCAAGCTCAACAGGAGATTTTTTATTAAAAGTATGTGAGAAGCTAAGTATTTATTTTGAAAATAAAGTGTTTGACCTTGAAGTCATAAAATTGATTTTTAGCTTGACTAATCGAAGAATATGAGCGCTATTGTAGTTGCCCTTGCATCGGTGTTGGCGTTGCAGCTTTTGGTTAAAAGTTTTGCATGTAAGTTACTATCAACCTTATATCTCAGTAACCATTTATGGTAATGACTTGAAAGTTTATAAATATTTCAGGGGCATCAGACAACCAAGGTAGATAACTCTTAACTGAATAAAATATAAATTATGGCCCCTTTTTAACTTAGAAATTTTGGTTAAAGTTTTGCATGCAATAGAAAATTTGGTTAAAGTTTTGCATGCAAGCCACTATCCAGTTTGTATCTCAATAACCATTCATGGTATTGACTTGAAAGTTTATGAATATGTAAGGGGCATCAGACAACCAAGGT